>OZ038496.1:34079897-34082397 GCA_964036315.1 Acanthosepion esculentum | reverse complement strand
CATTGCATATCCGTCTCTGGATCTTATCTAGAACCCTGACACGCAGACAGGGGCCCCAGACCATAAATGGCAGCAATACGCCATGCAAGGTCGAATGGTAGACTTATAGACTTGGAGGATCGATTCAGGGGAGAAGAATTTCCTGGCTCGGCACAGGGAACCAACTTTTCTTGCGGTGGATGATGCAATTGACTCGATGTATTTGTTCCATCTCAGATCAGCGGACAGCGTGAGACCGAGCAGCCGCAGAGAGGAACTCTCGAGAAGTTGGTCCTCAGACATTCTGATGGGATGCAGGGATGGGTCCTTGTGGTGGTTAATGGAGAGCAGTTTTGTTTTAGAGGCATTAAAGTTGACCATCCATATATATATATATATATATATATATATATATTATATATATATATATATATATATATATATATATATATATATATATATATATATATATATATATATATATATATATATATTTATATATATGCGTGTTTGTGTGTATGGTCGAAGATAAAATATTATGAAACACAGTTGCCAATGTAAAATATTAAATATATCGCAATGTAAAAAAATAAAAATGTTTCGTGACTTTTACTGTATCCGCGACTGTCAGTTTCATATACGCCTGTGATTTGGGGGCAGTTACACAATTCTCAGGCCGTGGAAAGTGAAATTGGGTATCCCAGACTTAAAAGCTATTTAGGTCATTCAATATATTTTGAAATGATATATACATATATACCTGCATCTATATACATATATATAATAGCTGCCCATTCATATCCGACGATGCCTGTTTACTAGGGTGGCTAGCGTATCCCTTTATATATAAACAGATACACAAATGAGGGAGGGAAAGGTCGAAAAGGATGGCAATAACTATGAGACTGTGATAGGTATTAATATGAAAGTTCAGCAAAATTTGATAACAAACTTCAAAATAATTTCAGTAAACTTGCCATTAACTCCATATTAAATACCTAGGAAACGATTTGCCTTTCTGCTCGGTGACACTGGCCGGCAAACTGTAATCTTTGTTTGAGCTTAAGAGGGGTTGGTCTCAGTTCTCTGTAAATTGTGTAAAGTGCTGCTTGGGACCCTCAACAGATGTTCTGGATTTTTCTAAGTAGATTTGTATATGTTCAATCCAGTCATCTTTCAAGATGAGCAGATAATGTCATAGTTTCTAATCCATACAGTAGGACTGGTTCAATAATTGCCTGAAAGTCTTGGACTTTTAAGCAGGATGGAAGGTTCGAGCGCCAAATATTCTGAAGTTTGCATCCCGTGCAAGAGCTTAATTTATTTGATAAGTATTTACTTGCTTCAGGAATATATAAGTATTGGTCGTTCATGGTTGAACCTATATAGATTCATTTGGTTCAAGAATAGGTAAAAGTTTGTCATCTATATTTGAGTCTATAAGCATTTTTCTGGTCCGGTTATAAGTAAATATCAGTCGTTCATATTTGAATCTATAGGTATTTCTTTGGTACAAGTATAGATAAATGTTGATTGTTTATATTTGAGTGTATAT
The DNA here is from genome assembly GCA_964036315.1 of Acanthosepion esculentum. Classification (NCBI taxonomy): domain Eukaryota; kingdom Metazoa; phylum Mollusca; class Cephalopoda; order Sepiida; family Sepiidae; genus Acanthosepion; species Acanthosepion esculentum. The sequence goes on along the minus strand of OZ038496.1, from coordinate 34,080,863 downwards.
GTATAGATAGATAGATAGATAGATAGATAGATAGATAGATAGATAGATAGATAGATAGAATCTCTATTGCAATACATTAATTTCTAGGAGTTTTGAAAGGGCGACCCAAACCTTCTTGATTTTGGAACGCATAAATTATATTAACCATTGTTTGACAAGTCAAGAGAGCGCGAACGCTGATTAACTAATGTAAATAAAATAGAATTCGTTTCTTCTTGTTCTCCATATCTTATCGCCTGATGAAGCTTTAATAAAAGTAAAACATGTTAAATTGGTAAGCGTTTCCTATTTGTTCGTTATCTTACCGTTTTGTCAGATTACGAACCATATTTGTTCTGTATTTGACACCCCAATTCATATATATATATATATATATATATATATATATATATATATATATATATATATATATATATATATATGTATATATATATATATATATAAAGTATATTAAATAGAATATATATATTAAATATAAAATAGATATAGCAACTCAAGTAGCAACTCAAGTAGCTCGCTAGAAACAGACTGAGATAGATAGATAGATAGATAGATAGATAGATAGAGAAAATAATTAAGTTTTGATATAAATACGTAGGTACATTTGTGTGTGAGTTGTGTTGGAATGATGTAACTGTGATATTCGTGTTCTGTGTGTGTAGAAAGAAAGAAAGAAAGAAAGAAAGAAAGAAAGAAAGAAAGAGAGAAAGAAAGAAAGAAAGAAAGAAAGAAAGAAAGAAGGGAGGAAGTGAGATTACAAATAGTCAATATTTTAATAAGAGCATTTTAATAATTTTTTATATTTATCAACCGGGCTTCTATGAAGATATTTTTATAGATGCATTTTATAGTTTTATTCGTGTTTTTGATGAAAAGGAAATCGAGTAATTTTGAGTTTTTCCTTAGAAAATGATTTGAATTACGAGATTCAGAAAGATAAACGAGAATAACAAAAGTTGAATTTCA
>OZ038496.1:34057397-34077397 GCA_964036315.1 Acanthosepion esculentum | reverse complement strand
CCATACACAAACATAGACATACATATTAACACGTGTCCCGCGCATATATATATATATATATATATATATATATATATATATCCTCGGCAAACTGAGTGAGGAGCTAACGAAAAGAATGGGTCTTACATATTATATGGTAATTCTTCTGTGTTTCTGGAGAAGCCTTGTTTTGGATTTCAGAATCAAACGGACCGGTTTGTGGAATATGTCCTCACCTGAGGACATATTCCCCGAACAGGAAACGGTGAGCCTTGGGATTTCCCAGATTAAGGACTGCGAGACGTAGTTTCTTTCTACATCTTTGGAAGATATATTCTCAAAAGTAAACGGCGCCATCTGCTTATAAGCTGTAGCATGTGCCGAAGGCGGCAGATTTAGCATCAGCCCGTGCCAAGAAGCTCGTGCTAAAAAAGCAACAGCTTTGACTCCTCTAAACCGAATGACTGACCACTAACGTCACTAAGCGACCGTCACGTAATCACATGACTATCTCGACGAAACGGTTATAATCGCCTTTTCTATCTCTACAACTGTAAGTTTTGGGGTTGACCCTATTGCAGCAATGCTCCTGGAAAGGAATGAATTTCAACGAGGCGAAATTTTATAAGCTTTTGTTTTTATATAACTGCAAAAGAAGGAAGATATTACAAGTTATGGGTCATACACATGTGTGTGTGTGTGTGTGTGTGTGTGTGTGTGTGTGTGTGTGTGTGTGTGTGTGTGTGTGTGTGTGTGTGTGTGTGTGAAAAAGGTAATTTAATAAGGAGAAAGGTACCCCCTTGCCCATAAAGATTCTGTTGGCGTTCTCATTTCGACCGTATGCTAAGTGTAAAAGAGAGACAAGAGGATGAAGACAGGGAGTGTCCCGTTTTTATAGGCGCTTCATTGCTCGCTCTCTTACGATTTGTTGTCGAAATTAGCGAGGCTATGTGGGGGATAACCCACAACTTAATCAGATTTTTTCACGACCAGAAAACAGAATATGGTTTTAAAAATATTCTCGAGAAGAGAACGTCTGTAGGTATTACTACATTTCCTAAGAAGAATTATTTTAGTTGACCGCATTCATTTTTTCGACTGACGTGAGTCATTTTAAGCGGCAGATACAAGTCAAGTAAGCTGAAGAAAAACAAATTCATAAAAGAGATTAGTATTATATAGTATGTTGCTACGTTGAGAAATGTTATTCTTCATAGTTTATTGGTTTGAGATATTTTTTTCTACAGGATAAATGTCTATGTATTATCATTTTTATTGCTATGTCATCTTTTTTGTAATTGTGCGGAATGTGATTTCCGTAGAATACGATAATATTGTTGGTATCTGGAGAACTCGGATTTATATTAAAACTAGCAGCATGGCCCGGCGTTGCCCGTGCTTGATTCAAAATTCGTACGACTCATACAGCAATCGCTATCACTTGACTTAAAATATTTTTGCCCTTCCTTGCCTTTAAAGGAGTGCCCTTTGCCGTGCTGGTGTTGCTACATGCCTTACTTCTTGCCTATCTCACGCTGCGATTTTTTTCTAAGCTCTATACTAAACATTAAATCTGTTACGAAAAAACAAATAAACAAAAAGAACACAAAACGATCAGCTTTAAAAAAGGACACGTATCTGGAAAAACCGAATGAAAAAAGAATGTTAACAACAAAATATTTTTTCACCTCCAACCCAGTTCTGCGGAATCAGAATCAACGTTGAGTTTAAGCAAGCGAATGAGCCAATTGTAGTAAAGTGCCATGCAGATTTAAATTTTTCCCACATGTGACGAATGCAGCTATCGATTTTTTTGCATGCTAGCATGCTAGTTAACATTCGTGTCAGTCAGCTATTGGCTGTCACGCTGGCCAATAGAATCTTCCTGCCTATCCGTGGCAGCCAGCAATAGGCTCTCACTCTGGCCAGTAGAAAATGGCCGCAAACTTGGTGCATGTGCATGTAAATTTTGTTGGAAATCCGTCTAAAATTGCGGCCGTGCATTCGTTACACACACACACACACACACACACACGCGCGCGCGCACACACACACACACACACATCCTGCCTTTTATAGATAGAGATTATTATGCAAATGATGTCTAAAGAGTGAAAGTTCAAATGCAGATCAAATATGGATCGGAATTCTTAAAACAAAGAACAAATCGGAAGCGTCTACCAAACATGCTTTTGAGAGATTCGCAATGGTCAGTGATGTATTAAGTTCATTAATTAATATATATATATATATATATATATATATATATATATATATATACCCAAGTATAGGATTGGTATATACGGAATAAATTCTCAACACAATCACTTGATAAGACACCAGAAGTGTTGAAACAAAAGTCCTACTTTTGTAATGATTTTATAACATATATATGTTATAATTTTCGAACAAATAATTATATATATATAGTGTAGAAATTTTGTGGGCATTTAGAGTAAACATAATAAAGTAATTCATCGAGCCCAGAATGCAGAAAGGACATGACGGCCGTTGCGTCCTATTTCGGACTCATAATCAGTGCGCATCCACTACCGAGAATCGAACCCGTACCATTTCAATACAACACAGAAGACATACCGACTGTTACACTTGCTTCGGTGACAAAGAAGAGACAAACTAGCCTCGATGTAGCGCCGCTACTCACTCGGTTCCGCAGCGATACTCATTCAAGTCTACGGATAACCTCGGAACAGTGCCCCAAGAGCCACGTCTGCTTATCGAACCTTAGCCGCTCCTCACGTGCATTATCCGGATCAGGCTAGGATATACAGTGAAGAAATCTTTAGGGAATTTAGAGTAATCATAATAAAGTAATTCATCGAGCCCAGAATAATCTTCAACAGAATGCAGAAAGCACTGGACGACCGTTTCGTACTATCTGGGACTCATCAGCAGTGCGCATTCACTACCGAGAATCGAACCCGGACCATTTCGATACATCGCATTCATATATATATATATATATATATATATATATATATATATATATCGAATTATATATATCTCGAATTATATATATATCGAATTATATATATATATATATATATATATATATATATATATATATAAAATTTGAACAAATAACTGTAGTTGCCCTTCAGCCAAATCTGGACAAATGATATATTTATATATGTGTCTGTGTGTGTCTGTCTGTGTGTGTGTGTTTGTACAACATGTGATGGATACATTGTCGTCTAAATTACTCAAAATTGAAAATGTCACCGATGTTTCATTTTAACACATATATTTACCGAAATTGTACAAAAGTATTTTGAAACACTAAAAAGTACATTTATTCAATAAACTCGCCTCCAGACAACTTAGGAACCTCCTGCATCTATACATGAATGTTGGTACCATTACTGAAGGCCTGAATGATCTTTTCCCTCACACGTTTTCTCAGTTGGGAAGACAGTGGGGCTGACAGAAGATGATTTTAACCTGTTCTCTTTCTAGCTGAGACATGACTTTACCAATTAGGCCACTGGAAGCCGTCATAATAACTCGTTTCAGTTTCCAAGTGATTGAATGTACGCTCCACGAATCAATATCCCCAATTAAAAGCTTAAAATTTTCACTTTTTGATAAACTACATGTACTAATTAAATGTAAATGTTTCGCGAATATATTTCAAGTAAAGTGACAGTATTTTATATTTTTAACCCTTTTGTATCTTTAGATTTTGACCAGGAAATGTATGAGTGTCTAACTATTCACTTCTAGAGACTAAACAGCCAGACTAATAATCAAATATGTTTTGATTCTAGTGGTGAAGCCTTGTGATCCAACTAAAGAGGAATGGTTCATATCTTCTCCCTCGGGATCTCAAAAGAGTATTCCTAGTTATTTTTTCCGATTTGTCCTTTTCCTTTGGTTTCCAACGAAGTTCAAAAAGTTCAGTCTGTGCTAATGTCTAAACAAAACCTATCCATACCACTGGATTTAGGCGAAACCTTACCAAAGGAAATCGACTGGAATTCAAATTCGCCTCTATGAAATTTCGTTCCGATTCGATAAATAGCAAAACGTTGCGGGAAAACGTAAAAAGTTTGTGTCAATCGGCAAAATGTTTGGATAAAATAGGCAAGAAGTTTTGGGCCAATACGCAAAAAGAGGGTAGCAATCCGTAAAAAGTTGGGTGCCATACGCAAAATATAGGGGAATTGGTCACTGAAAATGCATGATTTTTAACTTCTTCAAAAAAACTACATGTGTATAGTGTGTTCACTATTTCTTGCATGAAAAACTGATCATAAAGGTTAGCACTTTACACGAGTATATATATATATATATATATATATATATATATATATATATATATATATATATATATACGCACACGCATGCATATATATACATATATATATATATATATATATATATATATATATATATATATATATATATATACGCACACGCATGCATATATATATATACGCATATATATATATATATATATATATATATATATATATATATATATATATATATATATATATATATATACTGGTGTACCCGTGCCGTCAAACTTGACGAAAAGAAGGAATGTATTATAAGTAATATGTATTATATTGTAAGTAATTTTCGTTTAATTCAAGTACAATTTTGTAATTTAAATTAGATCGTTGTTAATGCTAATTATTGAACAGTGTACAATTTATAAACATCTCAGCAAAGATACCCGTATGTAATCGTCATTGTGGGTGCGCATGTGCGCATAGCTTTTATACACGCGCTTTGTTTTAACACACAGTAGTGTTCATGAGAGTCAAATTTAATCTAAGATATTAGAACATCATCGCTAGTGACAGTCGTTCCCACAATACAAGACACCTCGAACAAATGTAACTTTATGTGAATTTTAATTCTGGCTGAAATAAAATATATACCTCGGCCAAGTTTATTCTGCCATATATTTATCTCCTCTCTCTATGTCTTTCTATTCCCAGCGTCTCTCTTTCTTTCTTTCATTATTTCTTTCTTTGCAATTGTGGATCTGTTTCTTTTCATGGTTACTTTCCATCACACATTTCGTTTTGGTCATAGTTATATATATATATATATATATATATATATATATATAGAGAGAGAGAGAGAGAGAGAGAGAGAAAGAAAGAAAGAGAGAGATGGCGTATTATATTTAAGTATGTATATACATATATTTATATATATATAGAGAGAGAAAGAGAAAGAAAGAGAGAGATGGCGTATTATATTTAAGTATGTATATACATATATATATATAGAGAGAGAGAGAGAGAGAGAAAGAAAGAGAGAGATGGCGTATTATATTTAAGTATGTATATATATATATATATATATATATATATATATATATATATATATATATATATATATATTACATGAATCATACATACAAAAAGCAGATTAGTGAAGTTAATGATATAAATGCCGAGAATACATCTCAAACAAATTTATTAAAATTACATTAACCAACGAACCTCTAGATGAATGTTATGATCCCTGTTTTTAATAAATTTGACCTGTATAAGGTCTCTTTTTGCTAGTACTATACTAGTTACTATAATGTGAACGCGTGTCAGAGCAGTTATAGCGGTCGCTTCAAATCCATGAAACCCTGGTTCGAATCACATGGTTTGATGTTACTTTTTCGGAAGTCGTCAATGACAGACTTAACATGTATTCACAGGTCATCGTAACTGAGGGTTTAAGCGTACTGTTCTTGTTCATACTGTTGATAAGAGTCTTGAGATCATTCCCTCATAAACAGTTACTAAGATCCATTCAGTGTAGTTCCGGTATAAACTACACGTGACCTCTGTGGGTGATGACAAATTACAAATGTGGCTGAACAGGAATATGCCACATGAATTGGTTAACTTTCCGAGCAGCATGTTTGCTAGGTAAGTAGTAACCGGCTGATATATACAAAAGGTGCCACAAAAGTAACGCCCTTTTTATTTATTAACTTCTATTGAACAAAAATAAATGACAGTAATTAAAGATGGCTTAAGATAACTATTGCTTACGCCATCGGTAATGGTTAATTCTTAATTTCGAGCTGAGGTGGATAGGATGACGCGGAGCAATTGGATGGCCATCACAATCACCATACCTAACGGGGTGCAGAATTAATTTGAACTTCACCCACCGTGACGCGAATGAGTCCGATCTTTTATTGTTGATAACTCCGAAACGGTAAATTTTATCAAAATTTCTTTGTTATTTTCGAATTAAGCGTGTACATTTACGCCTAAATGGAACTATTCGGGAATTTTTTTATTAAAAACTAAGCGCAGGGCTCGAGCCGCAAATTGCCCTCGACTTGAAATTAGTTCTGTCACCATACCTAACACCACAAAACTTTTTATTGTACTGAAATAACTTGTTTACAGCTCCAAACCGACAGAAATTCCTGAATTAAAACAAGCAATTTCTGATACATTTTCTCAAACTAATATAGAAATGTCTCAAATGATTTGTTGAAGTGCTGTTGATAGGGTTCATCGTTGTATTGGGGGCATTTTGAATATCTTACGTTCTTCATCATAAAAAATCATGCTTTTTCATATGACAATAATTATCAATTTTCTTAAACTACTGTAATTTATTTTTGTCTAATGAAAGTTAATAAATAAAAAAGGAGATAAATGAAGTATTTTATAATATCTATAAAACTTATTACATTTATCTCTCTATATATATAAGAAACGATGATCTGTCTATATTTCTTCGATATTATATATGATCTTCTATATTTCTTAGATATTATATATATAATTACAATATCACATCTAGATATTGTAATTATATACACAATTTACATTGTAGATAAAAGCGTTGGTTGAGTCGAGTGTCAGAGATATGTAAAACCTTGGAGAGCTAAGTTAAAGGGAGATAACTGATACTGAGACATCTGGAAGAGGCATGGGACTTGGGACTAGAACTATCTGCCCCGGTGAACGAAATGAAGGGTTCAGTTCGAAACTCCAATCACCTGAAGAAATCCGGGGCGTACAATCGCCGAAACGTCGTGAATATGGCAACGAAAATGAGGACAACAGTCCGAACAATGTAAATAGTGCGAATAATTACATCTCAGAAATATAGACAAATCATGAAGAAGGCCGGAGGTACAACAGTCGAAACGACGTGAATATGGCAAAGAAAATGAGGACAAAAGTCCGAACAATGGGAATAGTGTGAATAATTACATCTCAGTAACATAAACAGATCCTGAAGAAAGCCTGAGCATACATCGACCGAAACGTCGTGAATATGGCAACGAAGATGAGGACAACAGTCCGAGAAATGTAAATATTATAAATAAAGAAACAATGTACTGTGCAAACGGTTAAAGGAACTACAGTTGTCGTATAAGCCATATGTTCAATTTTTTGGATGCTGAAGAAACACAAATCAGCCTGAGCGTGTGTCTGCAACAGGGATGAGACAGTCTTCTACTTGCTTATTGAAGTATATGATTCTTTTTTTTTTTTGTTTTTTAAACATTTTGCGTGTCTGATGATATTAATGCGGGTTCATCGGAGCTTTTTGTGTTCACATATGAGAGTTTGTCTCTATGCGTTTGTATCGGTGTTTGTCTAAATGTGTGTCAGTGTTTGCGAGTTCGTGCGTCTGTCTGAAGAGATTCTTAGTTATCGAGGAAAATATATGGATTCATCAGCGTCTGAAGCGGCCTAATATAATGTCTATCTCATTATATCATTGTATGTTTGAGTGCCAACTTCATTTTGCAAACAAAAATGAGACAAAAAAAAAGAAGGAAAATCAGTGGCCGTTACCAATTTGCAATCGGCTGTCGTTAGCTCAAATTATTTTTCGATTCGTTTGTTTGTTTGTTCCCTTTGACAGTACGCGATGAATTTTGTCTAATTTTCTCCATAATGATTCCGGCTGGGACCAACTTATATTTTTTTTTAAATTCTTTCATTTTTTTTGTATATTTTTGCTATCTTTCTTGCTCTATCTATATATCTCTCATTTTTCTACTTGTGCATAAACTCTAATTGGCACGTTTTGATTTATCGAAGATAAAGAATTCCTTTGCTACCAATGCCGACTGTAAACCAATCGATAATCCAGTTCAAACAGTGGCTAATTAGTTTTCAACTACCTGCCATTACTGATCTTCCGTGTGAGACTTTTCGTAACTTTCTAGTTTCGTTTAACAATCAGATATTCTCCTCATTGTTATTCTGATAAAATGGATGCGGAGTTTGTTTTATATAGCAGGAGAGAAATATGGATATTGAGGGTGAAAATTGCAATTTTGGTAAGTTAATTTGTTTCAGGACTTATGCGATGAGGAAGCTCGACCAAAATCTCTTCGTTTTATTATATGTGAATTGTCTGAGAAAGATAGAGAAGTGGTGTTGCTTTATTTTCTCGTCTTTGGAATTCTGTCTTTGCTTTAAGTGATTAACAATCAAGTTTAGATAGGCAAATATCTACACTGCGATATCATCCATCACTAGTCTTTTTGTCTATCTATCTATCTATCTATCTATCTATCTATCTATCTATCTCAGTCTGTTCATATCTATATATCTATCTATCTATCTTTCTCAGTCTGTTCATATCTATCTATCTATCTATCTTTCTCAGTCTGTTCATATCTATCTATCTATCTATCTTTCTCAGTCTGTTCATATCTATCTATCTATCTATCTATCTATCTATCTATCTATCTCAGTCTGTTCATATCTATCAATCTATCTATCTTTCTCAGTCTGTTCATATCTATCTATCTATCTATCTATCTATCTATCTATCTATCTATCTATCAATCTATCTATCTCTGTCTATATCAGTCTGTTCATATCTATCTATCTATCTCTGTCTATCTCAGTCTGTTCATATCTATCTATCTATCTATCTATCTTTCTCAGTCTGTTCATATCTATCTATCTATCTATCTATCTCTGTCTATCTCAGTCTGTTCATATCTATCTATCCATCTATCTTTCTCAGTCTGTTCATATCTATCTATCTATCTCTGTCTATCTCAGTCTGTTCATATCTATCTATCTATCTATCTATCTTTCTCAGTCTGTTCATATCTATCTATCTATCTATCTATCTATCTATCTATCTCTATCTCAGTCTGTTCATATCTATCTATCTATCTATCTATCTATCTATCTATCTATCTCAGTCTGTTCATATCTATCTATCTATCTATCTATCTATCTATCTATCTATCTCAGTCTGTTCATATCTATCTATCTACCTATCTATCTATCTATCTATCTATCTATCTATCTATCTATCTGCCTGTTCATATCTATCTATCTATCTATCTATCTATCTATCTATCAGCAGTAATAACCCGAGAGTTGAGTTAAAGGAAGAGGCATGGCACGTGGAACTAAAACAATCTACCCCGGTGGGTGAAATAAATTGTTCGGTTCGACGAAATAGAGCCGAAACGTTGTGTATGTAGCAATGAAGATGAGGATGAATAATATAAATAATGCAAACTATCTATCTGTCCTGTTCACATCTATCTCAACTAGTTCATTTATATATATATATATATATATATATATATATATATATATATATATATATATATATATATATACATATATATATATATATATGTGTGTGTGTGTGTGTGTGGGTGGGTGTAGGGTGTGTGTGCGATTTCTGTTTATCGGTTTTTTATTTAACAATCTACCTTCGTCTGCCCATATTGCTCTTTCTACATAATTATCATCGTATTTGTCTATCTATCTATTTCTCTTTTCATTAACGACCTACCTGCGCACATTCACACGCACACACGCACACACACTCTCTCACATACACACACGCGCACACACATATAACTTGTCTTATCCGGCTTATTTCATCTACTGATGGTTTCTATGAAGGCAAAAACTAAGAAGATTTTAATCTATTTTTACGTTTTGCAAAATAAAATCTTTACATTTACCTTGATAAAGTCCATCAGAGGATGAAACCCGTCCGCTAGGATACATTTTCCTTTTCTCTTTATTCACACACACACACACACGCACACACACACAAAGACACACACGTATGTGTGTGTGTGTGTATGAGAGAGAGAGAGAGAGACCAAATATTGTGTATATTTAGGCAGCATATTTGCATTCAACAGATTTGATTAAATAACTTAGAGATATCATGTCGATTAGTTTTCGTCGTGATCTTTTCAAGTTCGAGCAATAATTTCTTAGTAGCCTTAGAAAATTGAGTAAGAAAAATACCAAATTTTTCTTTCGAATAGATTTTTTTTTCCCCCAAGTACTTTCAATCTCATCTCAAGAGGTTAAGTTCTCTGTGAGTATGTATATGTGTTTCTTTGAATTTGTATCATTTCAATGGTTCGCTTTGTTTACTGCTAATGCAGCGTTCTAGATTTCAAAGTTCAGGTGTTCCTTTGGGGTTTTTTTTTCAGTGTAACGGGTGTAAAAATTTTGTATTTGTTCATAAGTATATAATATTTTTTTTACTAAGCATTTAAGGACTTTGTTGCTATACTCATAGTTGATTATTTTATTTGGGCTTTAATTCTCTTATATAAAAGTCTTCAAGTATTTTTAGTTTTTGCTTGTTATTTTCCATGTAATATAGATGTATTTTCAACTAATATCCGTCTAATCTGTAAGTATGGGCATGAGTGTTCCTTTAAGTGCCGATGCATTGAGCTATATTCAGCCAAATGAAATATAAGTATTTTTGTTAGCATCGTCGTAGTTAGAGAGAATATTAGACACAAATCGCATATCCATGAGTAACTGAATGATAAAATAGGAAAAAATCCTATTTCGCATTTCATCCGTCGAAAGCACGTCTCCAGGCTAAATAATCTTTTTTATCGGTGTATTCATTGATATGAAAAGGGAATAAATATAAGATATGTCGGTTATGTTATAATGCTGTGTCGAGACAACACAGAAAATACAATGGCGATTAGCTTTAAATTCGAATTGTCTCAATGCTGCCTAGTCGTTTTCAACTCCCTACGATGGAGTAATGAATAGCGGCTCGGATTGAGGAATCGGAGAGCCGAGTTCGAATTACTGTCGAATCAATTACATTCACTTACGTACTAATACACTTGAGAAGAGTATGAATCCTCTTAATCTCCCTCCAGCTATGGGTAAATAGCAGGACAGACCGGGTTCTCTTGCCTTGGATGGCAACTGGTCTACTGCAGAAAATAATGGCAACCTACTGCGGGAAAATAATCTGCCTCATCAGTCATGTATCAAAAGATCAATGATCGCCTTCGTGTGTATCACACATGGCACATCACTGCATCTGATTGCATTATTATGAGGTATTTGTTTTTAAATATTTTAATTGCAATAGTTTTGTAAAATCGTGGACGAAGCATAAATATACGGTGCAATTCTAAGAAATTGGTTCAATTTTTAAAAATTCCTACCTTTACCAATTACTGTCTCCTTTGATTAAAACTGCATTTTTTTAACTTCAGAATTATGGACAGACTTATTCTGATAAAACAGATGCATTGAATGTGTTGTTTTGTAAAAATACATTTGGTGTTCATATATTCGCTTTATCAATATTTTCATCTCGAACAAGGCAAAAACCCACTAAAACCCAACGGGTTACTGAGTGTGAAAGAATATGAGGAAAGTTAAGACATTATCAAGGGGAGAGGGCAGTAAAAGAAGAGCAATTGAGAAGACAGATGATAACGACTGACATTGCATTCACACTTTTGAAGATCAAGCCTGAACTAGAAAGCCAGGAACCGGAAGAGAGTTCCACAAACGAAAAGTGCGAAAGAAGAAACTTTTAGGATAGAAATTACTGGTGCAAACAGCAAGGCTCTGTACAAAACTGTCTCAGGCAAATCAACGAAATCTGTCGAATCCTTGAACAAAACTAGGAAGCAAAATAAATTCTCCTGAATAGGAAGTGAAAATTAGCGTAGCTAAAACCTTGGCCGCCTTGAATGAAATGATTGCAATCTGCAAACCTGATCATCCAGACCAGCTCAAACGTAGATTTGTTCGCGCCATTGTTGGACAGTAAGTGAAACTCTTGAGGCTAAGCTTGATGGGACCTGCACTCAAATGCTGAGAGTCATACTTGACATCTCTTGGAGACAACAACCAACTAAATCGCAGCTCTGTGGTCCTTTCCCTGATATTTCTACAATCTTACGCGAACGTAGAATTCTCTTTCCGGGACAATACTGGCGCGCAAAACAAGAACTTGCGAGTGATCTACTGCTCTTGACACCTAACTATGGATCAAGCTGCCTAGCAACCAACTACTACATATCTGAAATGAGATATGGTCCACGTGTACTTCTTACAGGCATGTTCGAATATTATGTCATCAATTTTATTGTCAAGAGTTTTATCATGTTTTTTTGACTTTTTATTCCTCAAATCTTATTAAGCGGCCTATAATATATATATATATATATATATATATATATATATATATATATATATATATATATATATATATATATATATTTCTTTAATTATAAATATATATATATATATATAGAGAGAGAGAGAGAGAGAGAGAGGTGGAGAAAAAGTAGGAGAGTGTGAGAGAGGATGAGGGAGTTCATGACCAGAAATAAGCCGAAGCATTCACCCTAATCATAAGTGCTAGTTTCCTATAACCACTGACTTCTTTTATTCTCTCAGTGACCTATATCCAGAACCGCTTAAAGAAATGAAGTCATTAGGTCTGACGATAGCTCCGAGTTTTAAATCTGACAGACAAAATACAGCGTTGTTTCCTCTGCCTGCACTGTCTATATTTATACTTCTTTCACTCTCCCCATATATATATATATATATATATATATATATATATATATATATATATATATATATATATATATATATATATATATATATATATACACGCACACACACATATCCGCAGGTGATAGACGGAATAAGGGGAGATGGAGGAAAGTAAGAAATATATTTTAACTTTAGCGGCTGGTACGTAAGTTATTTTTACTATTTATGCAATTTAGCATTTACTTTCCCGCTTTTAATGGCCTAACCTACAAAACAATTTTTATCGGTGGATGGTGAAAGCGATGGTGGTTTTTTAATGGCGGGAAAAAATCCCGCCATAACACCAACCTCGTAATCGCTTTCTGCTAATCGCTTTTCAGAAGTTCGACAGCTTTTACGTAAATTGCAAGTGAAATGTATTTCATCTTTTTTTCATTTTTCCTTCTTGTATGAATTTGAAGGAGAGGGAAATCGAGGTCGCCTGTCTAAATTGGCCATCATTATTTACAGAAAATAAAAACAAATGAAAAAATTTAAATGGAAATGTCAAAAAGAGAACGGTGTTAACGCGTTCATTTTAATAGCACACGGCATTGTGTAAAATGATGGAACTGATTTCGTTTCGTATGTGTTGTTTTTGTTTTCTTCGTCTTTTTTCTTCTCTTGAGAATGGTTCCGTATTATGGAGGTACTTAGATCCGGCTATTGGCTTGTCAATTTCCTTCTGAATCAAATGACCGTTCACTTAAATATGACCCATTTTACCCACCGTTGGTATATATATACAATGCAGGAAGTAATTAATATATATATTTATATATATATATATATATATATATATATATATATATATATATATATATATATATATATATATATAATATATATATATATATATATATATATATATATATATATATATATATATATGCTCGCGTATCATGCAACCTTTGAAGACCTAATATGAAGCTAATTTGATTACAGTAAATGGATATATAGTTTGGTCAATGGCGTAGCTAGGGCCAATAGTACTTACGCAAATTTATATCTCGTGCATGATGCGACCTCCGTAAAATTAGCTTCAAAATTAGTTTTTCAATATATATATATATATATATATATATATATATATATACCGTGGTAATTGAAGTTAGCACCAAGATCCAATAGTCTGTTTCAAGCTAACGCAATCGCCAGGCCACGTGCTTTGGGATTCTTCTCAACTATTTATATATAACAATTATTCTTTATCAGTACCCCCCAGAATAATTCGGAACATAACCGTTACACACCCACCAAAATAACCGTCAGAATAATACAATACACTAACCACGATGTTTCACTGAACTGTATATACATATATAGTTGAGGAAATATACAATACACATGACCTGAAGATTGCGTTTAGCATTAAGCAGACTCTGGTGTTGACTTCAATGTCCACTTTTATATTTACATACGCTCTATCTATGATATTCAGAACATTAAGCCATAAATATAGCATGCATTAAAACTATATTTTATCATATGTACATATGATATATATTGAAGCAATCGCATGTCTAGCCACATTGATGTGCTGTGATACAGCGAAACAGTCAGTCTGTCGATGACTATATACGCCCCCTCTCGTCGGTTGAGCACTTTGGAAGAAAGGGAATTTGTCGGTTGCTGCTGATTAATGCTAAAACATTTTTATGAATTGAGCCCTCTGTAGCCGATAATATTTATATCTATATTTAAATATCTACATCTATCTATCTATCTATCTATATATATATATATATATATATATATATATATATATATATATATATATATATATATAATGTGTTAAAGTTTTCAATGGCATCCATTGCCCAAGAAAATGGTTCCGTTTAATTATCTGAGTGACCCCATTCTGCCTTCTATCAGCATGGCTGCTGCTAACCCCCAGAAAATTTACCGGTTACGCCTTCTCGGGCTCACGTTCTCAGCTGACATGAAGTGGAAAGACTATATTGGATTATCTGTTAAGCCATATGATAAGAAAGTCGGTTCACTGTGTTGTACGAGACAGTTTTTCTCTCTTGAATCTATCTTACATATCTATAAGTCTACCTACCATTCGTCCATGCTTAGAATACCGCTACCATATATGGTTCAGTGCCCCTAGTGTTTCCACTGAGCTTCTTGATAAGATCCAGAGGAGAATCAGCAACATTATTGGTCCTGACCTGGCGACTCGATTTCAGTCACTTTCCCATCTGTGTCTTTTCTATAAATATTTGTGTGGTAATTGTTCAGATGAGTTCTTCGCTATGGTACCGAGACCTTTTGAATTTAAGCGGAGTACTAGACTGCCGTAGTGATCTCTTCAATTTACAGGTGTGTTGGCTAGATGGAACGTAAATTTTATGCTATCAGTTTCTTTTCCCGCCATTCTCAATTATAGAACTCCCTTCCTGATCCATGCTTTCTAGCCAACATTAATCTACAAAAATTTAAATGCAATTTCAATCGCGATCTACTGCCCTCTTTTCTCTTCCCGCTCATTATTAATGTTTCTGTTCCTAATTTTTTTCACACCTCTTTTATTTTAGTGGGTTTACTTTTTTGCATTGAGGGGATGCCGTTTAAGCACATATACATTACATATATATATATATATATATATATATATATATATATATATATATATTAAAAAGAAGAGAGGTACCGCAAACGTTTTGGGTTGTAATGTGGATTTTGTTTTAAAAATATTATCCTTTATTTTTCATAATTTTACAACACGTGTTTCTGGTCTCGCGACCATCTTCAGGGTAGAGATTTCCACATATTATTAAAAATAATTAATTTTTTCTTTATGTTTTACAATGTTAAATATTCTCGATATGACACATTCTCTATTTTTGTGTTAGTAATCCGAATGTCTTTCTTGAAATGGCAGTCAAGTGTTCTGCGCGAAGGGTCATAAAACAATTAAGGTTAGTTTGAGAAGTGATGTATTAGTTGTCGGTATCTTATCTTTTAATGTTTTAAGAAAACACAGGGGTCATTAATTTAAAGAAATTAACGAAAAAATGAATTATTTTTTAATAATATGTGGAAATCTCCACCCTTTACCTGAAGACGGTCGCGAGACCAGAAACACGTGTTCTAAAATTATGAAAAATAAAAGATAATATTTTTTTTTTAATCCACATTACAACCAAAAACGTTTGCGGTACCTCTCTTCTTTTTAATATGCACACTTTTCTCTCGTTGGAACCACTATAACCTCTTCCTTTTATATATATATATATATATATATATATATATATATATATATATATATATGTATATAATGCAAATAAAATTCTTCACAGCTGATTAGTATGAATCATCACCTAGACACTAGAATTTTGTAGATGTTGTGATACTTCAGTCCAATCCTCAGGAGATTTCAACAACTGACTGCCGTTTTTCTCATTTTTCGTTATCTTTATAAGTTTGATGTAATTAATTTATGCGCTAGTTGGGGTGTTCTTATTATTGGCGTTAGGCTGATCTTTTTTCTGTATGTGTGTGCGTGTTTGTGTGCGTGAATGTTTATGCGTCTGCGTGTTCAAATGTCTCGGTTATTTACAATATTACTTGTCTCCTCACACTCGCTGCCTATTCCCGTTTCCTTCTCTTTCTCTTACGGCTCTGAGCAACGTCTGGTTACCCGTCTGCCACGGCGGCTATCCGATCAATGTTTCAGACGCCAGCTAAGGTCTGTCGCTTATGTGCCATGCGTGATACACGCTTAGGCGATCATGTATCGAAAGACACATGATCGCCTAAGCGTGTATCACGAGGCAGAACGTGTAAGCGTGTATGACGAGGCAGATTTTTTTTCCCGCAGAAGGTTACCTTTTCTTTCTGCGGTAGATCAGTTGCCATCCAACCCGTTCTGTCCTGCTATTTACCCATAGCTGGAGGGGAAGAAGAGGATTCATACCTTTCCCAAGGGTATTAGCGCGTAAGTGAATGTAATGGATTCGACTTGAATTCGAACTCAGCTCTCCGCTTCCTCAATCCGAGCCGCTATCCATTCATCTACCGTCTAAGGTACATTTGTGTCTGTTCCACACCAGCAAAATCTACCTTTTTTTTCTGAGAGGGAGTGTATTATCTCGCGGAATCAACAGTTTAAACACGGCCAGTACGATTCCATTTTTCCTAATTTCACTCATCAGGTTTGGATTAATCGTAATCCGGATTAATCCAGGAACTTTCAATAGTTGCCACACATTGGGATCGCCTCGTCAGGCTGATAATGTCAAGAAGTCCCTTCCGTAACAAATCAAACATGGTGACATTCGAACCCATGTCTTATGATCAGAACGTGATCGTTCTAAGCCATTGCGCAAAAAGTCCATATTGCATCATTTTACACGTTTAGAGGCCCAAATCTTGTTTCGTGTCTAGGAAGGGGTCCCCGGATTTCTCTCTCTCTCTCTCTCTCTCTCTCTCTCTCTCTCTCTCTCTCTCTCTCTCTCTCTCTCCCTCTCTCTCTCTGTCTCTTTCCCTTCTCCACATCCTTTCATTTCTCATTCCTATCTGCTCTCGCTCAGGATCTTTTTTGGCCCCCTTGCCTTGATCGACCCACTGTCTTTCTCTTTCTCCACATCCCCTCCCTTGCCACTCCTATCTGCTCTTCCTCCAACCCCCTCTTTAACCCCTTGCGTGATGGTGGCCTCCGGCCTTGCTTGGGGTGATATGATTAAAAAAAAAAAAAAAGTATATCAATTTCTGCTATTATTATCTTCATAATTCTTACTATATTTTCTAAAAAGGCGCTGATGATCGCAAATATCCTGAAATTATATCTCTTTCATTTTACTTTCATCGGATAAACGTCATAATTTCGATTTGTAGAATTAGATTTTAAAAGAAATATAAAACCTTTACTGCACAATCGACAACGCTAAAGATCAAAACCTGAATACATAATTAAGGAAGGGGTGAAATGATGAAATATTTGACAAATTCGACTAGACACTTGGTATTCAAAATCAACCCAGACGCCTATATACATGAAAAACCCCAGGAGGAGAAAGAAAATTAAATGATCGACTACATCGTGATCTTAAAGAAACGCACAAATGCAGTTTTACACAGCTAAACATATCCAGGTGCTGACTGTGAAACCTACTGAAATTAGAGACATCTAATTGCACTGCGAGAGATTCCTGATATGTGATATATAGATAAGCCACCCACGCTCACTCGAGCGATTTAGTGATTTTTTTTTTAAACGTATCACCCCAAGCAATGAGAGATTGGAAGAAGGGAATTCCGCAAAATTATCGACTTCTCTTACTTCGCCAGTTTGGGCGAATGACCATAGATACGAATGCGCGAAGCGAATTAGGTAGAAGAGAGAAGAGAGGCAGAAGAGACGGAAACAAGGCCAGGGACATGAGACAGGCCCACGTGATTATCTGACGAAGAAAGCTTCCGACTTCGTCCTTGTGTCAAACTTTACTAACAACAGCGAACCAAGCTTTACCAAGTCAACAACGATAATATCACTTCCGATTTAGATGCGCGTTGGGCTGATAATTTTACGTATATTAACCGCTGTTATAATTATTATATTCATAATTCTTATATTTTCTAAAAAAAGGCACTGATGATCGCGAATATCCTGAAATTATATCACTTTCATTTTGCTTTCAGCGGATAAACTTTTTTTTTTTTTTTAAACGTATCACCCCAAGCAAGGCCGGTGGCCACTATCACGCATGGGGTTACAGAAGGGTTGGAGGAAGAGCAGATAGGAGTGGTAAAGGAAGGGATGTGGAGAAAGAGAAGGACGGAGGGTCGATCAAGGCAGCGGGGTTACGGAAGATATAGAGCGAGAGCAGATAGGAATGAAAGATGTCAGGAAGTGGAGAAGGGAAGTGGATAGATCAAGGCAATTGGAGATGACGATTGACGCTACACTTAAACCGTTGGAGATTGTATTTGTCAGGGAAACAGTAATAGGGAAGGGAGTTCCATAGGCGAGAAGTGCGAGACATGAAGCTATTGGAGTAGAAAAGACGTCTAAATCTAACAGTTTCCACGATGTAGGGGTGGGAGCGGGATACCAGCCTGGTGGGGCGTTTAAATTCTCGAGGCCTGGGGACAAGCGAACGCAACTCCTCAGAGCAATTACCGTGGAAGTAGTTGTAAAAAAGGCAGAGCGAGGCAACATCGCGTCTGTGAGAGAGCGACTGCAGACGAGATGACAGATCAGGGCCAATCACATTGCATATCCGTCTCTGGATCTTATCAAGAACCCTGAGACAACACGCAGGGGCCCCAGACCATAAATGGCAGCAATACTCCATGCAAGGTCGAATGGTAGACTTATAGACTTGGAGGATCGATTCCGGGGAGAAGAATTTCCTGGCTCGGCACAGGGAACCAACTTTTCTTGCAGTGGATGATGCAATTGACTCGATGTATTTGTTCCATCTCAGATCAGCGGACAGCGTGAGACCGAGCAGCCGCAGAGAGGAGCTCTCGAAAAGTTGGTCCTCAGACATTCTGATGGGATGCAGGGATGGGTCCTTGTGGCGGTTAATGGAGAGCAGTTTTGTTTTAGAGGCGTTAAAGTTGACCATCCATTTCTCTCCCCAGTCCACAACCGATTGGAGGTCCTTTTCACTTTGAGCTGCCAGGTTAATTTTGTTCGCCTCAGTAGATTTGTGCTTGAGACAGGAGTAAATAGTAGTGTCGTCAGCGTAGATACCGACTTGGGAGTCTATGAACGCCATATTTTCGATTTCTTGAACCAGATTTTAAAAGAAATATAAAAGATTTACTGAACAATGGACAATACTAATTCTCAAAACCTGAATACAAGACGGGAGTGCCACTAACACACAATGGGTTACAGAGAGTGGGAGCAAGAGTAAAGAGGTGTGATAGAGGAAAAGATGAAGTGAAGAACGGGGAAATAGTTCGAGGCATCTAAAGATATCTATTGACATTGCATTTGAATAGTTGGAGATTATAGCTATCAGGGAAGCAAGTAAATGGAAGGGAATTCCACAGATGGAAAGTACGAGACATGAAGCTATTGGTGTAGAACAGACGGCTATATTTAACCGTTTTGACAGTGAAAGGGTGGGACTGAGATGCCAACCTAGTAGCACGCTTAAATTCATGCAGTCTGGGAACCAGCGAAAGTAGCTCGTCGGAGCAGTTACCGTGAAAATATTTGTA
>OZ038496.1:34044897-34052397 GCA_964036315.1 Acanthosepion esculentum | reverse complement strand
TCTCATCTTTTTCATGCTAAAACTCATGTTCATCATCATCTTCATTTTCATTCTCATTTTCATACTCATCATTATCATGCTCATTCACTTCATCCTCCTTATCCACAACATCCTCATCTTTATCTTCATCCTCTTCCTCATCCTCATATTCCTAATCTTATCCTCTACATAATCCTTATCCTTATCCTTATCATCCTAAAACCCTTCTCATTCTCATCCACATCTTTATCCTCATCCTCTTCCTCATCCTTATACTCATATTCTCATTCACTACATAATTCTTATCCTCATCTTTTTCATCCTAAAACTCATCTTCATTCTTATCCTCATTCTCATACTCATCATTATCACCGTCATTCACTTCATCATCCTTATCCACAACATCCTCATCTTTATCCTCATCCACTTCCCCATCCTCATATTCCTAATCTCATCCTCTACATAATCCTTATCCTCATCTTTATCATCCTCATATTCCTAATCTCATCCTCTACATAATCCTTATCCTCATCTTTATCATCCTCATATTCCTAATCTCATCCTCTACATAATCCTTATCCTCATCGTTATCATCCTCATATTCCTAATCCCATCCTCTACATAATCCTTATCCTCATCGTTATCATCCTCATATACCTAATCTCATCCTCTACATAATCCTTATCCTCATCTTTATCATCCTCATATTCCTAATCTCATCCTCTACATAATCCTTATCCTCATCTTTATCGTCCTCATATTCCTAATCTCATCCTCTACATAATCCTTATCCTCATCGTTATCATCCTAAAACTGATCCTCATTCATCATCATCTTCATTCTCATCCTCATTTTCATTCTCCTCATTACCATCCTCATTCTCTTCATCCCCCTTATCCACAACATTCTCATCCTCATCTTTATCATCTTAAAACTTATCATCATCCTGATGATTATCTTCCTTCTCATCCACATTCGCATCTTTCCCAAACCATGCACCGTCATTCGTTCATTTTATTCATTCGCCAGGAAGGGCATCCATTGCTTTCCTCTGTCACTCTTACCTGTTATATAACCTGTGTGTACCAAATTTTCCAAGCCTTCTTTCCTCATTAGGGATTTCATAAATTCTGACTGATTTAAACTTTTATACATAATTTACTTTGGAACACGGAGATACGTTATTATCGTTCACACCATCCTTAATAAGGCGAAATACTTGGCCAGAAAATAATGAATCTATTTTATGTGCATAAATTTAGGTTTAAAATGTGCAGACAATTGTGCGTACTAGACACTAATAATTCGTGTAGATCAACCAAGGTATAAAACGCCGTCTCTCGGCAATCGTCTGAATTTGATTACTTTTCAAAGGACATTTAGATCGTTCTTTTTAATGCACAAATATATTCCCTGATAATATTTGTCACTTCATATGAGTGAACATACTTTTATTTTGTTTAATGAGAAACAATTATAAATATACATGTATTTTAGGAGAAAGAGTTTTCATTATAGACAGATAGAAAGATAGATAAAGATAAAGAGAGAGATAAGAGCAGACTGAGATAGATAGATAGATAGATAGATAGATAGATAGATAGATAGATAGATAGATATGAATAGTATGAGATAGAGAAAGAGAGAAGAGACATAGATATGAACAGACACAGATAGATATAAACAGACTCAAATAGATAGATAGATAGATAGATAGATAGATATGAAGGAAATGTATAAATATAAATAGATATACATGAACAAACAGAGACAAACAAATTAGATAATTAATAATGAGTAGAAATTAATGCATGCAAGATTTCATAGCTCTATCATCACCTCCTCGTAGTCAGTCTATGAACTTTTCACAAAGCCATCGTAGATAGACAGATATATACGAATAAATCGATAGACAGATCTGAACAGATTCAGATAGAAAGATAATCAGACAGATATCTAGAGATAGATAGATAGATAGAGAGAGAGAGAGAGAGAGACCCTTTGATTGAAAAAAAAAACACAAAAAAACAGCAATAGCCTGAAGAAGAAAAAATCGTGTCGATTGGTCAGAATACCTCCATCAAACAGAATAAAAGGATCTCAATGCACATCGAGGATCGCTATCGGCTGGGCCCATCGGAGTGAATGACTGATATAGTAGAGGCCCAAAACATTTTTATGACCCCAGAATAGATATCAGTTGAGGGAGCATTTTCCTGCGCAATAACTGTGTATAAAATGAATATATATATATATATATATATATATATATATATATATATATATATATATATATAATGACAAAAATATAATTTTACTAGCATGAAATCCTCACTGTCGGGTGCCATTTACGTTAGCTACAGCGGAGGGCACATGATTGGGCCTTCATCACAATAGGTAGAGAGAATTAGATGCGATAGACAACAATATACTACAGAAAAACTCAAAATTCCCTCATAGCATTTAAGTGGTGTATTAAGATTTAAGCTTACCTTTTAAAAGTTCAACTATAATTGTTCTGTCGCCACTTAATTTAAATACAATCTGATGTACTCATCTTCATCAAAAAACATGGCCGCCTTTATACACGTCAAGTTGAATATTTTGAGCCTTCTGATTGGTTAAATCTCCTATTGGTGAACTATAAAATGAGTCAGCTCATTTTGGCTGGCTCACTAGTACACCAGGGTACCAAAAAACTCCACCCCCCCCCCATTTTGTGTACATTATGGAATCTTCTTTCAAAATATTAGTAAAGTCAATATTCATATGGAACAAATACTTTAGTATTCATAAAATACTCTTTTTTTATTTTTTAAATTAATATCCACGAAAATTAGGTATATCATTTTGTCCACTGTTAAATATTTCAGGTTAATAAATATTAATAACAATATTATAAATTTGGGTTGTGATCACAACCAAAAAGTGGAAAAAGTTGTTATTTTACCCATAGCTGGGACCCATTAAAACAGGCACTATCACTCCGGGTCAGAGTGATTCTGAGAGTCATTCAGAGGAGGATTGGGCTCAAAGTAGCACTATTTACGTTTATACCCCGAAACTAAGGACTCACATTCATACCAAAACTGACGTTTCTTAAGACAATAACTAATGGATGCAGTTTTACGCCCTACCCAGTACTAATAAGGACCTTATAGGTCAGTACCAAATATGACAGGAATGAAAGCCCCTAATTTCAATTCTGTAATTGGCTTTGTAAACAAATCTGACACGTTATTTTCCGATTGAACATATTCAATTTGTACTGTTTTCTTTTGTACCTTAAATCCGAACTGTATACCAAGAAACCATGATAGTCGACCCAAGTCGGTCATTTTAAAAATTATTTAAGGAGTTTTTAATAGAGCAGCTTCACATTCTGAAGCAATTAACATATGGTCGACCCAAATAATCAGAATTGCTAATATTTCATTATTAAATATTCTTGTGTACAGGCATGGGTCAACTGGGGAGGGTTCAAAATGATGTTCAATTAAATAGAAATGTAGTAATTTATTCCACGTTCTTCCGTTTTGCTTCAGCCCATATAGTGATTTTTTGAGTTTTCATACATAAAATCCACCTTTTTCAAAACCTTCTGGCGGTTCTATGTATATTTCATAGTCAATCGGAGCATTTAAATACGCTGCTTTAACATCCATATGGTGTATATCCATACCATAATGCGCGGCCGTTTGCATCAACATTCTCATTGTTGTCATGTTTGTTGTTGGACTGAATGTTTCTACATACTCTTACCCGTATATCTGCGAGAATCCTTTAGCTACAAAACGAGCCTTATACACTGGCGAGCCATCCTCAGTTCGCTTTATAGTATAAACCCAACGGCTGCCGATAATATTATTATCACCCGGGGCCTTTTTCAATTCAAAACTATCATTTGATACTAGGGATTCCATTTCTTTTTGCATGGCGGCTATGCATCGTTTGGAATTATCAGAATTTATGGCTTCTTGATAGTTCTTCGGGATACATTGCACCGAATAGCAACAGTCAATGTCACAGATATTACATTGACCCATTCCAAAATAGTCTGGCTTTCTTCTATTTCTGGTCGGATAACGCGGAATTTGCCCCTCCTCTTCGGATGTATCTGCTTTTAACTCAAGGTTTGCGTCTGATTTTCCTCGTCTATATCATCTGGTATAACACCTTCCTTTAATTGTGGATTTTGAACAGGTTTTCTATTTATAGGCCCTATCTCATAATAAGGCAACGCTAGTTCGTGTTGGACGAGTTCCTCGCAGTTAATGTTCTTTTCTTCGGGATCCTCCACTTGCTCAAAGGAATCTGTAAATCTGACGCATCTGATCTTCCTTATTATTTTACTTTGGGGGAAATAAATCATATTGGCCGTAATTCTTCAGAGTATCAAATAGATAGATATGCATATTCCGGAACAGCTGCTGGTGGTATTGGCGATATAGTCAGATTCAATAAAGTGTCTGACTCGTGAGTGTTAATCTTTAACGTTGTTTCATTGAACAGATTACGTACTGCGCTGGATTCTATATTCTTAGATTATGGTGAACATGGTCAACAAAAGTTACGAGCCCAGATTACGACTGCATTTTGACGGAGACGAGTCAAAATACGAATTGTGGGAAGTGAAATTCCTAGGCTACCTTAGAATACAAAAACTGTTCCATGGTCTGATTCAAGTCTGCCAATTAACTTTTATATATATATATATATATATATATATATATATATATATATGTGTGTGTGTGTGTGTGTGTGTGTGTGTGTGTGTGTGTGTGTTTGTGTGTGTGTGTCATTTCAATAATTATGTGTGCAATATGTTGTAATTTTATTGACATATATTCATATCTATCTATATCTATACATATACATATATACATATACATCTACATATATATATATATATATATATATATATATATATATTCGGAAAAAGTATGATAAATTTTTGTGTGACTCTTTTCGATCTTCAGAATTTCATCGGACAAAAGTGAAGTATACGTTGATGCGATACACATGCACACGACGAACATATTGATATATATATATATATATATATATATAGAGAGAGAGAGAGAGAGAGAGTGAGAGAGAGAGAAATAAATAGAGAAAGGAGAAATAGATATAGGTAGATATGAACATCGTGAAATAGGTAGACAGATAGATAGATAGATAGATAGATAGATAGATAGATAGATAGATAGATAGATAGATAGATAGATATTGATTCCTGATGTTTGAGCACTTTTGTTTAATATTCTAATCTAGATGTCAACATATGACGATATTAAAGACAGACAGGGAAAAATAAAACAATATGCAATTTTTGCTATTCACAGTCTATAAATTAATTTCCAATAATTTTGTAGAAGTAAAATCTTCTCTAGCGAATAATATTGATAAAAATAAAAATAAATTATAAAAAATTATAATCAGAAATCCATTTTGTCCAAAGTTAAAATCGACAACACATTTGAAAGAAAATCCTTTTAAGCTTCCAACATCGTTGTCATCTACAGGTCTTTTAATTCCATCTGAATTAATTGCCCAACATTCACCCCAAGCAAAATTACTGTTTTTAATGTCGTGAATTCATTTCCTATCATATAGCATTAATATATCATTAAATTAATTATTGAAACGCAGGAAATGATAAAAACATGGACAGAATTAATCATAGAAAACATTGTGATTATTAAATGCAGAATGTTCGAAATTAACAGAAATATTGAAATCTACAAGATGTCACATGAAAGGGAATTACTTGAAATATAGAAACCGATTATGACACTGCAGGAGGTCGGTCAGAAAATTATGCCTCCTATTTTAATATATTGTCCGCAGATGCCAGAAGCAAGCGTTCATCAAAATCGCAGTAGATATTGAAAATCTATTCCCACTGTGTTTTACTTTGTGGTAGATATCAGCGGCAATCTGGCAAAATATCGTCGTACATGACAGTGCATACGAAACAGACAGAGCTGTTCTTGGAAGAGAAACTTGGTTACGCAGAATATGCTCCTTAAATTTTGGAATTCCTGACAGTTCGCCTTACCAAATACATGTCCATATATAAACCTTAAGAGAAACAAGTTACATTACTGGAATATTGAATAATCCTGATTGTCTTATTTTGAGTTTCGAAGCGGAGGTTTAGATGTGTGGCACAAGGATGAAAGTATGGGACACCCGATGAGGATCAAACTCACTATTCAGTCGTAATTGAATCAGCGAAACAAGCATGCAAGCCATTGAACAACGTCGAATGCCCAATAAGCATAACTTAGAGATGGCACAAGGTCGATGGGGCACTCAGTGAGGATCAACACACTTTTCAAACGTAATTGATTTCGGGAAAATAAGCTTGCTAACCATTACACCCCGTCTAGCACCCAATGATATCTAAACATAACTTGCACGTGGCACGAGGACGAATATATGGGGCATCCGGCGAAGATGGAACTCACTATTCAGCCATAATTGATTTAGCGAAACAGGTTATCTGGCCATTACACTAAGTCCAGTCCCCAGTGATATCAGAGCGTAAATTAGACATGAAACAAGGCCGAAATTGTCGGGCACCCAGCGAAAATCTAAACTCACTATTCAGTCGTTATTGATTTAGAGAAACATGCTTGCTCACCATTATATCATATCGAGTTCACAATGATTTTCTAAGAATAATTTAGGTGCGGCAAAATGCCGAAAGTATGGGGCAACTGGTGAGGATCAATCTCACTATTCAGTCGTAATTGATTTACCGGACAGCCTGACTATCAATTACACTACGTCAACTGCTCGATGATTTCTAAGCATAATTCGGACGTGTCACAAGGCCAATATTAAGTGGCACCCAGTAGGCATGGAACAACCGTATTCAGTCGTAATTGATTTGGAGAAACAGGCTTACTGATCATTACAAAAAGTCGTGTTCCCAATGATTTTCTATGCGTAGCTTGAGTGGGACAAAAAGCACAAAGTTTGTGGCACCGAGTGAGGATCAAACTCACTATTCAGTCGTAATTGATTCAGCGAAACAAGCTTGGTAGCCATTACACAACACCGAGTGCCCAATGATTTCTAGGCGGAACGTAGACGCAGCACAAAGCCGAAAGTTTGGGGCACCTGGAGAGGATCAAATACACTATTCAGTCGTAATTGATTTATCGAAACTATGTGCGACATCAGGAACTCCTCGCCACTGTCAAACTGAGCAAATGGCGTGGTTTGGACACAAGTAAAAGATACGACAGCCCGTGCAAGACCATCCTGCAAAGCACCGTTCAAGGCGGGCGTAAGAGAGGACGCCAACACAAAAAAAGTGGTTAGACAATGTCAAAAAATGGACAGGTATGACTGTACCAGAATTGCTGATGGCTGCTGTTGATAGACCGTTGTGGAAAAGAGTTAGCGTTGTTCTGCATTTGGATCCGCCCTACGATTACAAAAGTCAAGGGGATGATATTGATATTGATGATGATGATGATCATCATCATCATGAATCTAACTGAACCA
>OZ038496.1:33989897-34034897 GCA_964036315.1 Acanthosepion esculentum | reverse complement strand
TTTTGGGACAACCTGTGTACATATATATATATACATATACATACATATATAAATATATATATACATACATATATATATATATATATATATATTTATAAAAGTGAACATAGAAGTCAACACTTAGAGGCGACAGTCTGTTTCATGCTAGATGCAATCGTCAGGCCTGACGATTGTATTTAGCATGAAACAGACTGTCGCCTCTACGTGTTGATTCTTTGTTCACTTTTATACTTACACACGCCCTATCTCTGATATTGAGCACTTTATCCCATAAATATAGCACAATTTAAGACTATATTTCTTCATATATTTATATATATATATATATATATATGTGTGTGTTTGGGGTAGGATGTTTTTGTGTTTGTGTGTGTGATGAACGGCGGCTCGTTTTTTGAACACTCAAATCTGCTACGACGTCTATCCAATCCCTTTCGCAGACACTTGTGCAAACAAGACACATTTATCTTTGTTGAACACCCACAATTCTCACTTATGATTCATAATTCAACCATATTGAGAAGGAAGAGAGTGAATAATTTGATAATTTGGCATCAGCCCTAGTTTGAACAAGGCTAAATCGCTCAAACTCTCGTTCAAGGTCACTTTTGACTTGGTATTAGCGCAACAGTCAATGGCTTCCAAACAGTTCAATCTACACATTTTCACTCACTGATTCAACCAATCGTATGGTTATATAAGCAACAGACGCTAGGGTCGCTTCCAGTCCGATAACATCAACCCATGGTCAGATTCGATATTTACCCTAGTGCTCACTCATCTATTTCTATTTGGCATATCAATAAGACAATTTTGTCAAGATATCTAGCGATTGATTGATTCGCTTTTTACGGCTTATCAACCCTTTGCAGATTATTTAAATCTAGAAAATATTTTAGATTATCAGGATATTTTTTAGAGATAGTGATGATTTAATCATACAAGTATTACTAATTAACTCATAGATTGAGGGAGAAGAGGTGGATTTATACCTAATCAGAATTCGATAAACATGAAATTATGTGGATATAAAATTTGGGATCAATTCTGTATTACAATCAATATATAAACGGATCCCTCATTTTGTAACAACGGTAGATTCTATACATTTATATTCGAGAGGATGTAAATAAATCTAAAAACATGTCTGTGTAGCTAATCAATATTTATTTGATTGATTAATTCGTTTTCTACAGGTTATCAACCCATTGCAGGTTATTTAAAGTCAGAAAATATTTTTAAATTGTTTTTTTTTTATCTTTATATAATAATGGTTTACTAATATAAGTCTTATTAATTAACTGTTAAGCTGGTGGCGTAGTGGAAAAGAAGTGGATTCATGCCTTTCCCAAGTGAAACTTAATATAAGGAACTCAACTGGAATTGGAAATCGGTTCTCCGTTATCCATTACACCATCTTCACATCCACACTTACAGCACGAAGTGGTATTCCCAAGCGGTCACCAATCTACGTACTGGCCAGGCTCGACGCTGCTTAACTTTGGTGGTCGATATGTAGCAATGAGAGGGATAAGTAGAGTCATGCCTATTCTAAGAGTATTTATATGATATGCATATGAATAGCATTATCTGATATTCTGCAGCTGCATCTTTCAAAACTGCCAAGGGATATATCAATTTTTTTTTCAGTCTAGGTAGTTATAATAATTTTGATAGTGTTGATTGCTTGTGTACATTCTCACTCCCGCTTTTCTAATTAAAAAAACAAACAAACACGAAAATATTGTCAAGACGTCTGACGATGAGATTGACCTTTGGGAGAAAAAGTGAATTTAGAAATTCCCCTTGTATCTTAATTCTTTGCTATCTTTTAATTTTAGTGAGATCGGTGACGATTTATGGAATGAACTTTGGGACCTTCAGATTGTCATCTACATTGATCCCTCAATTCATCCAATCCCCGAAAAGCAATATTTGATTCGATTTCTCTTGAGAAATTCTGGCCAAAATATCCGATCATCAATTACGGGCATGTCTCTCTTTTTTCTCTCTCTCTTATCGACGGGGAAACACTCAACAGCAAAAACGTTTTGTAAATGGCTAGGAGAAACTGGTAAGGAATGCGGAGCTCCCAGTTCAATTACTTTACTTGGGTGAAAGGGTACAACGTGCGAGTTAAAGAATACGCCATATTTTACATATTACAGAATAATACATAGCATTACAGACAAACGACTCCCACCAACCCAAACAGATATTGAAATATGTTTAAATTCTTATTTATTTCCTACAACACTCTTCCTTGCGCGAGTCGTCGTGGAATATGAATCAAATAGACCAGACATTACATAGTGAAATTTTTTTGTGTAGTGTTTTTCATTTCGGGCTGGAAAAAAGTACTTATTATTAACTAATAATTAATAAAAAGTATATACTTATTATTTTGAAAAAGACTACAGCTACTATAAGCTATTACTCCAAATTTACACGCAATGTGAAGCAGTGGAACAATAAACCTTCTTTTATTGTCTTTAATTACAAATTAAAAGACAATGCCTGGCCTCATGTGGCGCCGATGGCCAGGCATACCATACAGCGACTTGGCTTCGCGAACTTTGTGCCAACAGATTACCACCTCTTCCATTCCTTGGATAACCACTCAGGTGGGAATCCTTCGCAAATGAGACAGACTTGGCTTAGGCATTTAAAGAAATCTTAGCATAAAGACACCTGCTTTTTGCAGTCAGGGCATACTACACCTGGAGGCACGTTGGCAAAAAGTCCTGGGCGTCGATGGGGATTACTTTGAGGACTAATGGTATGTCAAATTACTATAAACCTTTTTTTTTCTAATAAATAAAAACCGGCAAGGAATTTGGGTTACTTTGTATTAAACCAAACACGTTTGAAAAACAAAACATATATATAGCGTATATACATACGTATCATATGATTTTTAAAGAACTAATTTTGAATTTAATTTAAGAGGGCCACATAATACACAAGATATAAGATTGGCATATGTACTACTGGTACACGCTACGCAGTTGACCAAACTATATATGTATTTACTGTAGTCAAAAAGTTCAGCTGTATTTAAAATAAAGATCATATTGATAAAACTGATGTTTTACTTAACAGTATCTAATAATAATGCATGTAATATTCATATATTAATATCGTATTATAAAATGCAAACATAGCAAATATGCATAATTTTTAATTGTTTAGGTTTATAAATTGTTTAGCTGTTTCTCGTTCGGTTGTTTATGGCTGTACATGTTTACGCAACGAGCATAGCGTTACTAACGAGGCATTTATTATTCAATTTTACATATTTAACTAGATAAAGAGACGGATAAAAAGAGCTTAGTGCATTGTAATTTGATCTCTCAAAAAACAAACACGCATGAAACACAAGATACGTATTAATATCGTTTTTTATAAGTGAAAATCGCGCGGTCCACGAGTATATACGGTATGTAAAAACCCAGAAATATACACAGATGTAAATATACATATTTCTATGCGTGAACAAAAAAAAATGCTTAATTTTCTGCCCATTTCGAGAAGTGGTTTGTATTAGTTTAATGTCAGCACAAAATAAAACAGGCTCAACAGACGTGAAACAGAAGCGTATTCTAAAAGTCTGGTGAAAATATCGAATCTCATTGAGACGAGATTTAAACAGCAAGTGGACAGATGTATTCTTGTAATAGAAGATGCTGAAATTGTGTGTAATGTTGCAAGTCCTTTTTCTCTCCATTTTTTGGGTGATTTTGTTAACATGGTCGGTAATTTTACTTTCTTAATGTAACCATAAAACCAGATTTCACACTCGTAGCGCATTTCATTCAAGCTTCAGACTGTTTACTATATAAACACGATAATGGTTAATTTTCGATTTTCGACATTTTTTTTTTCTGAAAACGATTAACCTTTTAATGTCCGGTGTTCATATAGTGGAATCCATTTTAAGACATTTGTTCGATACCAGACGAGAATTAATGTTGCATTAACTCGATATATAGGTATACAGATTTATTTATTTAAGCATTTTTCCTGTATAGTTGAACACATATAAAGACATTGTGTTACTTTTGAAAGCAGTTCATGGGGGAGGTAACAATATTATAAATTTTATCATTAATTACACATTTTAATTTATATTTAAAGACTGCAAAACAAGCTTTATGGTTTCACTGGGCTTCATACTTAACACATTACCTGAAAATTTGATTTAATAGCTTAAAACAGGCGTAATTTTTATCAAAATAATAAGCATATTGTTTATTACCGTATTGACGGCATATAATACGCATTTTTTAATACAAATATCTTTTAAAATTCCCCTGCATCTTATATGCCATATGTAGGTTTAAAATTCGCGATAGTCGGCCGAAATTAACTACCTAGCAACTCCTATTAGCTTATACTTTAGAGTAACTTTTATATGTCTATTGTCATTGATTAAAAGGCTATTATATTTGATTAAAAGTGTTATCATTGATAATATTCATTATATTAATTCCATCACGTTTAATATTAGTACCTTGTTACACTGAAATTATATGCAATAAATTCAAATTATATATTTGTAAAATATATTTGTTTCATTCTTGTGATAACTTCCGGTTGCATTGGTATAAATACAATCAGATTTTTTATGCCCTAATTATTCCACTAATAACATAATATTAGGCTAGTTTAGGTTTTAGTTTGAATCTTTAGTTTCCTGTTTCTGGTTAACTTAGCTAGCGTATGTTTGCTCATTGGCCCCCTTATATTTCTGTCCCTATTTTTCTTTAGTTTAATTCCCCATCCCCTCCCTCGTGAGGTGGTCAGAGATGTCAGTTCTCTGGTTGTTGCGGGATGACTTTCGTTTCGTGTGTGTGTTTTCGTATTTGTTATTGTGTCTAAATGAGTGCGTGGTTGTGTGAGTGCTTTTTGGATGGATGATTGTTTTTATACTTTTATAATCTCGCAATTTTTTCGTCCAGTTAATTGATGTTTCTGCCATATTTAGGTATTGTGGGGCGGTTATTACTAACCTTATTTTGTTTTGTTTTCATGTAAATAGTATTTAATACATATTGTAAATAATCATTGGGGGTTTTAAATTGTTATTTTTCCCTTCCCCCTCACAGACTTTGAAATGTACATATGGGGACTAGTTAGAATTTCATAGAGAATTTGAGGTATTATGGTGGATGTAGTAAGAAAGGTAGGAGAGAATGTGTTGTTTTGGTGTTAGAACTATTGTTGGTATGTTTGGGTCAGTGTTTATGACTAGCTAAGTTTAGAATTAAGACAGAAGAAGACCACCCTTCTCCAATCTCCTTTTGGTATATAAATACAAATAAATATTTGTTCCATTAATAACAGTTAAAGGTAAATAACTCCTGCTATATTATTAATTATAAATGCTGCATATTGACATAAACTTTGTGCACAATTGAACGAACACTTTTACCTGCAATAAAACAATTTTTGGTGTGATAAACATCAATTTAACAGTTTGCAACTCAGTTTAAATTACCTGATTTCATTCTTCAGTAATGTATACTGTTGATATAAAATATTTTATTATTTCTATAGAATATATTGTTATTTTATATATCGGTTTTGACATCCTTGTGCAATGTAAATTATATAAATGATTGTGGAGATGTTAATTTTGTTCAGGCAGCCAAACTAAAAATATCCTTCTGATCAAAAAGATATTTAAACAAACTAATCACTCCGCAAGTATTTATTTTTTCAGATGGTCAAAATTATACGTATATTTTCAGCAAGGTTCTCTACATGATTCCACTCCACCTGATCGTGAATGACTTATTAGGCACCGGGAAAATCTTACCAAAAT
Organism: Acanthosepion esculentum; assembly: GCA_964036315.1. NCBI lineage: Eukaryota > Metazoa > Mollusca > Cephalopoda > Sepiida > Sepiidae > Acanthosepion > Acanthosepion esculentum. The sequence goes on along the minus strand of OZ038496.1, from coordinate 34,029,070 downwards.
CCTTAACAGACGTTATTCAGCCATTCTGTTTAATGGAACAGATTGAAAAGAAGCATCACAGCTGAAACGTACTGTCTTGTATATTTTCTTCATCATTATGCGGAACCTAAATTTTCAATCGTCTTGGTGAATGGTTACCATCACGATGATCATAATTTTGGGCCTCATGCTTCAAGTGGAATCTGTATATATGATCCATCGATAAAGGAAACATATACTCATCTTGCGAGTAAAAAAAATAACCGCTTCCTTCAACCAATCTCGAAATTACCGGAATCCACATGCCAGACATTATAGGTGAGTGTCATATCAGATCAAAAATGGATTAGTGTTGCCCTATCTCGGTCGCAGTTGTTCAATCCACTTTTTCCAGTCTTGAGTTCAAAAGCACTTACGCTACTTCTATGAGTCTATCGGAACCTTTTCCAATCAATGCGAGGGCTCCAACTATTACTGGAATTATTGATGTACTTATGAGTCACATATTTTTTAGATTCCCAATTCATGATCCTTGTATTTTGATATATTTTTGATGATATCCAAAGATGCATCACAATCTGAAGAAACTGATACATCTATAAGAAAGCACATTACGTTTATTATTATTATTATTATTACTATTATTATTATTATTATTATTATTATTATTATTATTATTATTTCCTTTGATATCTGCCGTTTACACATTTCTTTCCGGGTCCCGCCTAGGGACCTAAGGTTAGAAATGGTATCATGACACTTTCCACTGAAAAAAAAAATTATTATTATTACATAGATAAAGCCCTTCGTAAAGTGTGGGTTGTACTTGTCAAAATAATTTTTTGTATTTCTTTGAGGCATGGACTTCCAGGGATCCCTTGAATTAATCTACTGGAATCTTTTCCAACCAGTCCAAGGGCTCCACCTACAACAGGGATTGTTGATGTTCCCATGTGCCACATTTTTTAGATTACTATTTCGAGGTCCTTATATTTTGACAGCTTTTCGAAAATCTTCAAAGATGAATTGCAGTCTGCAGGGACTGCCATATCAATAAGGAGGCATTTTTTTGTTTGTGGTCTCTAATGTCTGGGCGGTTGGCTTTGATTGCTCTGTCAGTGTGTATTATGTAGTCCCATAGAATTGTAACAGGTCCTATCTCCGTAACCGGGTCTGGGTGGTGTTCTTACCAGTTTCTTTCAGTTTCCTTCCCGTAGAAGTTGCAGATTTTCCAGTGCAGACATTGGCTCAATCTGTCATGCCGGTTTTTATATTCAGTGGGTGCCAATATCATGCAACCTGATACAAGATAATCAATGGTTTCTGGATATTTATCACAGAATCTGCATCTTGGGCTAACACAGTATTTTAGTATATGTGCTTGATAATTCCTAGTTAACAAGCATTGGTCCTGTGCAGCAAGGATAAAATCTTCAGTTTCAACTTTCAACCCTGCACTACGTAGCCACTGATGGGTACGTTTTTTGTCTACGTCAGCTTGTTTGGTACGGGCAGAGTACAGGCCATGAAGCGGTTTATCTTGCCATTGTTTCTGTATCTGGTCGGTTGCATCTGTCTTTGCTTTCTTTTTTAAGAATTTTGCAGCTTCAGCCGGTTTACCGTGTTGTACTTGTATTTCTGAGCCCATTTGGAACTCCATTTTGAACTTGTTGGCTTTATTATTATTATTATTATTATTATTATTATTATTATCATTATTATTCATCTTATGACCCGAATCTCGTATACAAACCTCGTTATTCTGTCGCTGTTTTCACCAGTTCAGACCTTTAAAGCGAAGACCCGACATGCCGTATAAACGGGTACAATCTATACTCATTTCATTGGTAAGAAGGAAGCGGCCTTCAGAAAGCTGTTTTCCCAAGTTCCGCCACTTCATGGAATTTACTCCTGTGAGGATGCTTCCATGAACACTATAATATTACCCTCTTCAAATCCCAAACAAAGGTCTTTAATGTAATCGATACGTACCAGGCATCTTGTCTTCAGCCACTTTCCCACCGATGTTAAATGGCTTCACTCTGTCTTTTGTAGAAATATTTTCATGGCAACTGCTCTGATGAGTTTTTTTCCTTAGTGCCCCGACTACATGTATTTAAACGTGGCAACCAGGTCCCAGAGTTTTATTATTGAACTAGCTAGATGCAACAGCCACTTCTATCGTAATAGTTTCTTTTCTCACACTTCTCACTTGTGGAGAACCCTTCCGATTTATTGCTACACTGATAATTACAATCTTCAAAAATTTAAATGCAATATCAATCATCATCTTCTGTCTTCTTGAACTTGGTTACACTCACATTTAGCATAAGTTGGGGCCTCATGCTTCAAGTGGAACCTGTATATATGATCCATCGATAAAGACAGTGGAAACATGGTTACTCGCAAGATGAGTATATTTTGGGGCCTCATGCTTTCAGTCCCCTCCTCAATCCTCCTTATTCTCAGTTTTCTCATCCGCTGTCACTTTCACTCCTTGTACCCACCTCATCTGCGTCCTAGTGACGTTTCGAATTGAGGAAAATAAATTTTATTTCTTCAAAATGCGAATGAATCAGAGATAAATGAGTTGTTTCGTGACGAGAGGCTTTGAAGGTCCGCAGAGTTTGTAAATTGAAGAACTCAACACAATTGAAGTTGCACAGAGTTTGTGATTTGAAAAACTCAATTTTCGGCCTGAATCGGAAATTGAAGTTCCAGGGAGTGAATTGGAGGATTCAAAGATATTTCTTCAAAATTATCATTGCTGTTTTCTAAGCGGCGGGACCCGAGGTCCCTTTTAGCTTTCACCCGGAGGCCGAATTAGTCTTCAACAGGAGTTAGATTAAGAGCTCGCACAGAGTGCGGCTTTTAAGCTAGTAATAAATAAAGCTATACGTAATATATGAAATAATATTAAAAGCAAACTTTTCTGCAATAAATACTATTAAAAACAAAAATCGATCACGGCTAGAATCCTTGAAAAAAGATTTATGAGTATGCCTGGCCAAAGTTCGACGTTGCAAAGAAGATATGCTAAAATACGTATCCTCATAATCTACACTTATTTTCCCCTCGTTTGTCGATACAACTATCTCATTTAATAACCCTCTGCCTTGAGTGGCTTTTGGGCCTTTTATTGCATGAACATTTAGTTAAGAAAAAATAGCAAAAATATATAATTGTACATGTTAATCTATTTGATTGAAAATCTTGTGTTACGCTGTGAAACTTCATTGATATTTATTTATTCTTGATGCCATTGGGTGTTTCTGGGTTTCTAATAACGTCACGCTGTCTGACCTACCTAGATCAATCACTTCCTATAATTGTAAGTATTAGTTCATTTGCATGAAAATAAAAGTGTACATGCCCTGAAGAACTGTATTTACCTATGTTTTTTTTAATATTTATATTACGAATCATACTTGGTTGTGAACAAGTTACAGATTTTCTGATATGGTAAGAGAGGGAATTTCAACCGGCGGGTTGCGGCTCACGTGAAATGTTCGTAGATGGGCCGCGATAATTTTTAGAGGTCATCAAATAAATTATTTTCTAAATGAATTTCAAAATTTTCTTTCATTAATTAAATTACTTTCCATAAGTGTTCATATCAAAATTTAAACACCTTTAAATTGATTATACGTGTATATCATTGGAATCGATATGAATAAACAGCAAATTCTCTCTGTCCATTCGTGTGGCTGAAACCCCTCTAAATCGGGCCACATTTGCTCTACATAGACATACATCTTTTTGAAATCAGAATGATCCCGGGATTGAACATCGAGTGCTTGAACATCCATCATTTGGATTTGTGCCCGAATGGGGAGGGAACAGTTTCGGCCCAAATCGGACGTTTGGCCCAATTTGATCATTTCTCCGGAATTGGACTTATAGCCCGAATCAGAAATAAAGTGAGGCTTTGAAATTCCGGGGAGTGAATTGAGGGGATTCAAAGTTATTTCTTCAAAATTATCCTTCAGCTGTTTTCTAAGAGGCGGGACCCTGGGTCCATTTAGCTTTGACCCGGAGGCCGAATTAGGCTTCAGCAGGAGTTAGCTTAAGTGCGCGCACAGATTGCGGCTTTTAAGCTTTTAATAAATAAATGCATGCGTAACATATAAAATAATAATAAAAGCAAACTTTTCTGCAATAAATATTAAAAACAAAAATCGATCACGGCTAGAATCCTTGAAAACAGATTTATGAGTATGCCTGGCCAAAGTTCGACATTGCAAAGAAGATATGCTAAAATACGTTAAGATATTAAATTCTAATAAAAAGAACAATTATCTGTCTATATCTCCGAGATGAGGTATTCTGATTATTTACTTTATTCTGACTGTTATCCTCATCTTCATTGCCGTATTCACAACGTTTCGGCCGTTGTATGCTCCGGCCTACTTCAGCTGATTGAATTTCGTCCACCGGGGTAAATTGTTCTAGTTCCACGTGTCATGCCTCTTCCGGATGTCTCATTTATTTCCCTTTAACTTAGCTCTCCAAGTGGCCCAGTGGATAAAAACAATGGTTAGATCCAGTGAGTAGACCCAAAGATTTGTGAGTTCAATACCGGGCTGCAACAGTGGTCAACGAAAAAACTTGGAGAGTTAAATTATAACTGAGACATCCGGAAGAGGCGTGGCACGTGGAACTAGATCAATCTACCCCGGTGGACGAAATAAAGTCTTCAGTTCGAAATTCGAATCACTTGAAGAAAGCCGGAGAGTACAACGGCCGAAACGTTGTGAATATGGCAATGAAAATGAGGATAACAGTCCGAATAATGCAAATAAAGAAAAATTAATAAATGTAAGATCTTTTTCTTTTAAATTATTAACTTTTTATTATAAATTGTTTTGTTTGTGTTAATAAATTATCAGAAAAACATCCCTTTTTACCATCATATTATAGTTTAACCGTGCCGCAGATGTTTAGGTTAAACATCTGCGGCACGCTTAAACTATAATTGAATTTAACTAATAGTTAAACTATAAGTTAAATTTAAGTGTGTCGTGAGATGAATAAAACAATGCCCGAAAAACTGAAAAACATTGGGTTAAGTAAATGCTCCTAAATTTTAGTCTCTTCCATAATAGGTTCCTATCATTCGATATTTGTAGACACGGGTACGATAAGGGCGTTTTTAGTTGATTCATGACGTGCTCTATCGTTTTCCTCGAGTAAAATCTGTATATTGCTTTCGGAAAGAGTTATTTCCCCAGTCCCCTGGGGAATATTATCCTTACCGCTACCAGAAGGCTGATTTACGGACGCACTGTGACATCTCTTTTGTTTCGCAAAGCGACAACCTTGATAGGCTGCGAGAAGGATAATGAAAGCCGCAGCGAACACGCTATAACCTATGGCGATATTGGTTTTGTCCCCAGGGCTAAATGTGTATAACAGTATGAAGACTGCAACAGACAAGCCGATTGCTACACAGTATTTTAAAAGAACATAGCCTAAAATATACAAACACGCCCGTTTTTTCTTTGGAATTTGATCCGGGTCTGATTCAACAGGTGAAGTCATTTCAGAACGAATATTAACATCTTCAGGTTGAGAGATCTTTTCCGGTGAAAGCTTCATGGACAAGGGTTCTCCGTCTCTATCAAAACATTTATTCTCCTTTTGGTACACTTCTGCAAATTTGTCTCTTGCATCGTTCAAAACATAAAAGGAATTCTTTTCGACAATTTCTTTAAACTCGCCGTATTCTTCAGCGTTCGGTTCATCCGAGCTCAGTTTTGTAATTGTAGACTTGATATCCTTTGCGGTATTCTTTGAAAGTAGAGAAAGATGTTGATTCCCAACTTTTCGGAATTCTTTATCTTGCATTTCATCCATTTTTTATAATAATAAAATTTTTTCGAATCGCCTCTTGATGTTTTTTTTTTTTTAATTATGCATATGTCTGAAGGCACATGTCGAAATTTTTTTTTTAAATTATCAAACAACTGACATTTTTCTTTGGTTATGCATCTCCAAGTGTAAATTTAGAACCCAAATATAATCTAGCAACTTTGATTGTAAAAACTTCTTACTTGGACCGGTTGTTAGCTATCTGCTATCATCTACCTTACAAATACAATTTTTGGGTATATTTTTATTTTCTTTTTGTTCTGTTTTTAGAAACCTAACAGACCAGTCCAAAATATCGATTTCATATCACCTTCCATTACGATGTAATATCAACGTCATAAACTTTATTTGCGTCATTATATCACTAGACTCTTTGTTTGCCTAGTTAATGCGAGTAATTGTTGTTCCCGGCCTTATCCCGGCATTCTCTTTCGTTATGATTCCATGTCAAGGTTCCCAACACCCACCCCCAGTTTGTTCTTTATTCCTTCTTTTTTCTTAACTGGGTCAGCTTTTCTCTCCCCTCTCTACAATTTACTTTTTCCTTCCCTCGCCTTTAGTGAGTGAGCGTCTTGATTTTGCCTCTCGGCAGAATACAGCAGCCACTTACAAATTTTCTGTGAGATGGACGGGTCTGACTAACATATTTAATTTTTGGTTTGAATGTTTTATTGTAAAGGGTGTTTCATTAAGACGGATTATATATAAGGGTGTTTCATTAAGACGGATCAAATTTAGCAGTAAATAAATCAGTGTTATTGGTGAAAATTTATTTATTTCTCTATTGGATCATATTAGTTAAGCCATGGCAATTATATGTGAAAAATAATATCGCACAAATGTCAGCCAAATCTGAAAAAAAAGAAAAAATCATTAGACGCTTAAACTTCATTCACATTTAAAATCGGTCCAAGTTATTGGAACACCCTTTATTTTATTTTCGTTATAGGGTTCATTCCCTACCCCTTAATTTCATGCATTATAATTTTATATATTTTTATAAGAAAAAAGTAACAAAAAAAAAGGCATTTGAATACATTGGGAAAATTTATGTCATGGGTGTTTTTTAGTAGACCCCAACTTTTGTGTATGCGGTATTTTGCTGTATGTCGAATGAAGGGAGATGTATTAATTATTGTGGTATTTAAGTAAACTGTAATGAATGAATTGGTCGCGAATCAGATTAGCTAAGTTTAGGATTTTCAGTGACGACCACTCTCACACCAATTCCCCTTCGGCCTTGTGCCATATTTGTATTCTTTATGCAATGAATATTAAGATGAGACATAATTTAGTTATTCTTCATCTGTATTCGCTTACCTGACGATTTAATTAAAGACATTTCTGACACAAGCCAACATCGACCCTGAGAGCTGGGAAACCGTTGATGTAAACCGGCCTAACTGGCGTAGAACCATAAGAGGTGGATATCAAGAATTTAGAGTCCAACCGTCATCATTAAGTGTACCTGCGACTTGATGGCAGTAGGGCCTGACTCGCCCAGTCATGTTCAGCACCCACATTCAGGAGTAGACTAGGCCTTCACAGCTATCTCCGCAACCGCCACCAGATGGCAGAGAAGGAAATAACGAATAAGCAGCACAACAATTTGGGATGTCCTGAAAAAAAGGGAAAACTACTGTTGTACTGGAGAAAAGACATAAAACAGGTAGGCCAAGGAAAACAACAGCAGTTGATGAGAAACATTATGAGATCTGTGAGGAAAAACCCCAAAACAAAAGTCAGTGACATTCACCAACAACCTCAACAGTGCAGGGAAGAATAAATCCATTATTCGAAGTAGACTTCGAGAGCAGAAATATAGATGGCATACCAGAAGATGCAAAATACTCATCACCAGATTGGAATTTGCAAGGAAGTACAGAGATGAGCGATAAAAGTTCTGGGGGAAAGTTTTATGGACTGATGAGACGAAGATTAATCCCCAACAAAGTCAGAGAAAGGCCAAAATGTAAAGGAAAAAAGGATCGGCTTATCATCCAAACCATACAATCTCATTTGTAAATATGGTAGAGGCAGTGCCTTGGCTTAAGATTGCATGGCTGCATCTAGTAGAGACACATTTATATCTATTGACTCATGCTAGTAGCAGCAAAACGAATTCAGAAATCTACACAAACATTCTGTCTACCAATTTACAGAGAAATACATCCTAATTAATCAGGAGGAATTTTATCATGCAGCAGGACAATGATCCAAATCATACTTCAAACACGACAAAGAACTTCATCAGGAGGGGAAATGAACAGTCAATCACCGGAACTTAACCCAATAGGGCATGTCTTTCCTCTCCTGCAAAATAAAAATGAACTGAAAGAGGCTGCGTTAAAGTGTTGAAAAGCATCACAAATTAAGGATGTAACAATTTGGTGATGTCAATAGGTCACAGGCTTACTGTAGTTATTACAAGCAAAAGGGTTTTGCATCCAAATATTACATTTTATTTACTGTAACTGTTCCTTTATTTTTGCTAAGCTAAAAATGGGGTAAAATCTGATACAAAAGATGGTATATGCCCTACGCCAGGGGTCGGCGACCTTTTGCGAACTATATGCCGATTTAAGTTTTTAAAATCATCCAGTGTGCCAACGGCATACGTATTTTTATACAGGTCAAGGTCAATATACCTGTTCTACAATATATTTTATATAGTAATATATATTATATATGCTTTAGTATACATTAAAATTGAAACAGCTTTGCGTTGTAGTAGTTACTGGTTCAAACTTCGTGATGTGATCTGCGGCTGCGTGCCATTGGAAGTCGCTTCTCGTTTCATGTGTGGCACGCGTGCCCTAGGTTGCCAACCCCTGTTCTAAAATGCTTAACGCATCTGAATGTAAATACTAGGAAATCAAAGCTGAAATTCTGAACTCTTGTCTCAGATTCATTTGATATGAAGCCCAAATATCTTCAGTGAAGAACAAGAGCAAAGACTTGGCTTTGCCGTTTCAGTACTTTTAGAGTGGACTCTGTGTGTGTGTGTGTGTAAGATACATTTTGACATGACAAATATTTACAGAAGAGATTTTTATATTTCGTTCATCATACAACATCCATATCAAATATCTCATAATAAAATCGACTTTTTTTCGACGATTCTTTACATTTATTTACAATATTATGAACAGGCCTCAAGTTGCGTAGGCTTCCGGCCACATCATGTTGAAACACCACTTCCGCTAAGTTCAACGAAGTTAAGCAACGTCGAGCAGGGTCAATGACTAGATGGCTGACCTCTTGGGAATACAAAGTGCTATAAGCTTTGATGTGCGGTTGGTTTAATGGAAAATGGCTCAGAATTTTTAATCAGAGTGTTGAGTTCCAATTCCAGTTGGGTTCGTTATATTCATTTACGCGCAAATAACAATTGGGAATAGTATGAAACCACAGCATTTCCTTCAGTTATTGGTTAATCAGTAAGACTTGTATCACAAAACAGTTATTATCTCTCAAAAAACTCTTACAATCTAAAAATATTTTACGTATTAAATAACCTGTAAATCGTTAATAACCGGTAGAAAATGAATCAACTATGATCTTTCAGAATTAAAAAAAGATATCGATGAGATTGTAAAAAAGATCTCAAATCATTGTGCAGTTCTTTTCATTACATCCCATTCAGGTTCTTTGGATAACGATCGTAGAATCTAAAACGATCGGAATGTTGAAATACAAATGAAGAATACGATTTGGGTTTAAGATTCCACCCGATTGACAGAATTAATACTGTTGTCTTCTTACAAATGGCGCTCAGTCCTTTCTTCCTGCTTTCCTTTACTACATTCTCTTGAATTTCCTCAAATTATATATATTTATTTGCAATATTATGAACAACCCTAAATTTGCATAATGCATTTTCATGCCAGATAATATTGAAAATATTTCTGCTAAAAACATATCAGACACCGACATATCAAATATGAACTTGGTTAGTTTAAACTAATTTAGACTGGTTGATCAGAGTAAAGCCCACAAACCTTATAGCACATTTATTTCTTTTTTTCGTAAAAAGAGGTTGTATTTTGCTTTAAAATCTAAATAAATCGTTCACTCAACAGGAATTTCAATCGCCTGATGAGATACATTAATACGCATCGAAACACGACTGCAGTTGTCTAGCGATTTTTCCATGTTATCGGTGTAATATATATATATATATATATATATATATATATATATATATATATATATATATATATATATATATATTGAGTCACTTGTATCGGCGAATTATGTTTTTAATAGCTTTTTCATCCTGTTTATAATTATGGTGCATCTGGTTGCGAGAGAATAGGTTTATGGTGTGTTTATTTTTGTTAGCATCAGATAGGGGTACAGCGTCATTTTTTTATGAAATTTCGTTAAGGCTAATTTTATTTGTTCGTCGACGTCGTGGTTACGGAAGTTATTATTGATTAGAGTGTTTTTTAATGTAGTTTAGTTCTTTATATAATAATATGTCCAAAGAAAAGATTGTATTGACCCGGTAAATCATTTTTTCATAACAGCTATTTTGTTTTTTTTTCTTTTAATAAATGAAGGGGTAAAGTTATTGCTGTTGGCATCGATTAAGATGTCGAGGAAAGGTCATTTTATTATTAATATTCAATCCGTAAGTAAAAAGTGTAGGACGGAATAATTCTGAAGGGTTTGAAGTGTATCTACTCGCCATACGAGTATGACCATCACTGACAACGATACCACTGACTTTATGTGGAAAAAGGTATCGACAGTGGGATCCACGGCGATTCTTGAGACCAGCAAGGGACCTTAATCCTTTGTGCCATGAGCGGCATACTAGCACTGATTCATCTTTTATGTCCCGGCTGTTCTGGTGTCCGATTTTGTATGCCCTCAAATGTCTTGTAACATTCTGATTTTACACTCTATGCCACACACACACACACACACACACACACACACACACACACACACACACACACACACCTCTTCGGCAGAATTGAGTCACTGTCAGTCACTGTGTGGTTATCTAAATCTAAAAATAAACACGCTAAAATTCACCTTCATCCCTGCCGTGAGCCGACGTAGAAGTTCCGACTGACGCCAATTCAGCCGGGTTTCGATCCTAGCTAGAGACAAGCGGACGTCTAGCCACACTGATGAGCTGTGAAACAGGGAAACAGTCTGTTTGTGGATGACAAAAATATTGGCTCCTGAAAAAATTAATTTCGGTTGAGCTCTTTGAGGTGTGAGTTTTTAAACAATGACTATTTAAGGTAATATTGCTTGACTCTTCGGCAGAATTGAGTCACTGTCAGTCACTGTGTGTTTATCTAAATCTAAAAATAAACACGCTAAAATTCACCTTCATCCCTGCCGTGAGCCGACGGCTTAGTGGTAGAAGTTGCAACGGGTTTCGATCCAAGCTAGAGGCAACCGGACGTCTAGCCACACTGATGAGCTGTGAAACAGCGAAACAGTCTGTCTGTGGATGACAATATATATATATATATATATATATATATATATGTATAGGTACCTCCACTAATTCGGTAGATGTAAGATTTAAAATGGATTTTTAAAAATTAAAAAGCTTTCTTGAAGCTTTCATTTTAGGTTTAATTGAAAGCTAAAGGATTTAAAATTTACTATCCTGAATCAGCAAAATACTCTGATGTATTCCAAACAGAAATTGTAGTGAATTCTTTCCAGTAAAATAGATAAAAATCGGCCATTTTGAGAGATTTATAAACAAAAGTTAATTCTCGGTTTTAATAATTTGCAAAAATAAAATATATATTTCTGAAATTTTATTTGACCAAAATTAATAAATTTAAAGTTAAATTAATCTGATTTGAAACAAACATTACTTATATACTTATATCATAAAATCTTGTATACAATCATTTCTTAACCACGGAGTCTTGCTTTCCTGACGTGTTAATTGATTTAATGACAGCCGATTGACCACTGAACGTGTTCATAGTTAAGTATAGTGGAGCAGACGATAAATTATATAAAGGGGAACAACCTTTAAAACACGTGACTTTTTAATGGTAGATTTATCAGTTTGTACATCCATACTTCAGAAATTTTGCGCATCTTAACACATAAAAAACAAATCGAAATTCTTTTTAAAATCTTCGGTGTCTTTAGATAAAATAAGCATTTTAATATATGATTAGTAAATATAGTTTAACTTTATAACAATATTTCATAACAATTATCACAGTGAAGCTAAATTTATAAACTTTATAAATTATTGTATTTAAAATTGTAAAAAATGAAAAAACCTTGTAAAAATTAATTTCTCATCGAAATTTTTCTTCAGGCAATATTGACTTTAATATATATTATTCATAAAAGCAGTTAAAACTTTCTTTAATTAAATAATGTCTTAGCTTTCTTGCGTTTTTATTTAAATTCAGAACACATTTTTGGTAAATTTGATGATTTAAATTATTTGAAGAATTCTGCTTTTAAAAAGTTTTCAGAAAATTAAATAAAGGGGTGAAACACATGTAAAAATACTTTTACCAAGATTTTCTAATAAATAAACATTCAAAAATAATTTCATTCATTTGTGAATAAGTCCTGAAAAGCAAATTAAAATCTGACAATTATTTGATTTTTGCAAGAATTCCCAAATTAATGTGTCTGTGACCGCAAAAAAAGTGAATAAAATTAGCCGTGCTAAAAGTTAGTTCATAAGTTGATGCAAAAAATTCATGATGTATAATCAAAATTTCTAATGTCCTAAAAAAGGAGTAAAATATTTCATTAAATATTTAAAAAGAATACTTCGATCCTTTCTCTTAAGAATAACATAAATATTTTAACGATAAAGCTATGACTTCATTATGCTTCGAGTATATTTTCCTCACGGTATGTTGATTTTTTAGCGATATCGTGGAGGTACCAAATATAACATATCGCACAATGACTGCTGGTGTTATAAGAGTTCAATATATATATATATATATATATATATATATATATATATATATATATATATATATATATATATATATATATATATATATATATATGTATGTATATATATATATATATATATATATAAATTTCCAAATGGATAGAATCCATAAAGAACTTAATGTCCGGCACAGAGTAAGAATATAATATAAAAGGCTCAAACACTAATATTCGATGGTTATAATTTATTACATTGAAATCGTAATTTAAAAAAATGCATATATATATATATATATATATATATATATATATATATATATATATATATATATATATATATATATATATATATATGTACACACCATACAATCGGAATTAAGATAGCATTATGTAAATGGACATTTTCACCTTCTAAAATTAATTAGATTTTTCAAACAGTCATTGGATGATAATTTTTTAAATAAATTCAAAACTTTATCATCCATTGGCTGTTTGAAAAACCCTGTATGTATGTATGTATGTATGAATAAAAACAAAAGGAATATTTATATTAGCCGACGTGTTTCGTACTCTTGGGAACTTTAACAAGACAAATGCAAGGTTTTATTTTGTAACAAGGATTTATATCCAAGACCAAATATGTTATTGCTTTGGGGTTTTTTTTTCAATCTTTTTTAAGTTTAGGAACGCTCATAAATATTCTTCAGATAGGTGAAATGTCAGGCAAGCTATGGGAGACGCGAAGTGACAAAATTCCATGTATAATAAATGAAAGTGACTAAATGATATTTTTGCAAATTTTTATTTATTTACTTTATTTTTTTTTTTGGCAAATTCGTATTTAAATTTTAGTTTGGGATTAATTTAAGAGTTATATATTTTGAATAAGATGACGGTATGGATTTAACCGTTTTCTTTTAATTTTTTAAGATTTGTTATGTATATTGCCGATATCGTGAAGATATCTTCAGTAAATTTGCGTACAGTTTCTTATACTTCACAATTCTGTACAGATCTTCTTTTATCACAATGTGGCATATTTAATAACAAGTGATGGAAACAAAGAAAAATAATCTAAAAGAAATCGGTTATATATATGTGTATATATATATATATATATATATATATATATATATATATATATATGTATGTGTGTGTGTGTGTGTGTGTGTGTGTGTAATTACAGATATATCTGAATCTCTACAAACTTAAGTATCTATCAATCTATTTCTGTCTGTTCGTATCTATCTATCTATCTATGTATCTATCTATCTATGACAGATCCTTTATGTCTATCTCTCATAATCCGATTATATCTATCCATTGGAGTTTATTCATAGATATGTGGTTATCTATCTATCTATCTATCTATCTATCTATCTATCTATCTATCTATCTTTCTTTCTTTCTTTCTTTCTTTTCTTACAGTGCACATTTCTGTACAGATCTTCTATTATCACAATGTGTGATATTTAATAACAAGTGAAAGAAACAAAGAAAAATATTCTAAAAGAAATCGGCTATATTATCTATACATACATACATACATATATATATATATATATATATATATATATATATATGTGTGTGTGTGTGTATGTGTATGTTTATCTTTCTATCAGTTTATCTATCTATCTATCTATTATAACCAGTTCATATCTATTTCAGTATATTCTTATGTGTGCTTATCTATCTATCCGTTTCCCATTTTCTTTACCTCTTTATATATATATATATATATATATATATATATATATATATATATATATATATATATATATACAACAGGTGTCTGTCGGTTCTCGTTTGTCCAACTATAAAGTAATCTATCCTCATTTGTGCATTTGAACCGATTAGTTGATGAATGAATCTACCACCGTTTATCTCTCTCACTCTCTCACTCTCTCTCTCTCTGTATTTGTCAATCTATGTCTGTATTAGCGTTTCATTGGTGACGCAGTTGTGCAACGAGTGTCTCTTACCACGTGATCAGATCATTTACAACACCACAACATATCGCCGTTATTACAGTCTAACGACTGTAAAACGTCAAAGCAAAAATACCAGCAATCATATTAGCAACAACGGCGTCGGCAAGAAAAGCGAATAGCGAGCTGTAAAACCAATTTGGGGATGGCAAGACTCATTTGATGTGTTTATTACATGAATAGTACATTATTCTCACACGCGGTGAAAATGTTTTGCGCGCAGTAGGTACGAGCTTTCAGGGCCAACTTGCATTCATCGCTAATGGTCGCTGGCGGGTAAGTTCCGTCACGATGCAAAGTGCAGAGACATGGTTGCAAATTGCTCTTCTGCATGTTGGAGCAAGAAAGGGAGAGTAAATCAGAGGCTAGGGGACGAGGGGAATATATACAGATATAGATATAAATGGAATGCAATAGATAGGGAAAAATAGAAACGTAAGTAGACAGATAGATTTGAACATGCTGCGTAGACAGTTAAATTGATATGAAGAGACTGTTCGAAATATATATATATATATATATATATATATATATATATATATATGCGCGTGTGTGTGTGTGAATGAACAGACTGCGCGAAAACTTCATAGGAAGAAATTACGATAGAATGATGAACTGAAAAAGGAAAATTCATCGATAGAGAGAGACAAAGAGAAATAAACTCAGAGAGAAAGAAAGATAGACAGATATCAACAGATATAGTAATATGAAAAACTGCGAAATATATATATATATATATATATATATATATATATATATATATATATATATATATATATATAAGGCTAAAACACTAATATTCCATGTTTATAATTTATTACATTGGAATCGTAATCACGATCCAATTCATGAAAAAAACACATAAAAATTGCTTGCCGTTTCTCCTATGTATTCCTTGTGGCAATAATGAGTGAATTACTCATTCAAGTTTTAGTATATTATTATGCCTTGGTTTAATTATGTTTTTTATTTATTTTTTTAAACGAGGTTGTGACAAATTTTATGTTGATTTTCAATTCTAGTTGTGAGAGTTCTATAGCATATATATCGTATCCTTTATTATATGATTTGTCATGGCAATTTAGTTCAATATAATGGAGTGCTTTTCCCTAAAGTTTTCTATTCACAGCTTTCCTTCTTGATTAGTTATGTGCCACGCGGGATACACGTTTAGGCAGATTTTTTTCCTGCAGTAGGTTGCCATCCAAAGCAACAGAACCCGGCCTGTCCTGCTATTTACGCATAACTGGGGGGAGAGGAAGGGGATTCATTAGCAGGTAAATGAATGTAATCGATTCAACTGGAATTCGAACTCGGCTCTCCGATTCCTCAATCTGAACCGCTAAGTGCCTCCTAAGTGACACCAAAAACTAGAAATCTGTTATTTAAACTTGTGAGATAAGGATTTGGTCTATTCATTCCTACATTTTTTTTTAATCATTTCACCCCAAGCAAGGTAATAAAGCCGCTCGTACGCAACGGGTTACTTCGTGGGAAGGAAGATGTATAAAATATTACTAAGGAGCGAGAACAATAAAAGAACGGGAATTAAGAAGATAACAATTGACACTGAATTTATATTTATGAAGCTCCATGTTGATTGGAAAGCAAGATGCCGGAAGAGAGTTCTACAAGCGAGATGCGCGTGGAATGAAATTGTTGGCTCAGAACTTGAGGTTACATCTAGCAATTTCAACTGTAACAGATGAAACATGACTGCCGATCTAGTACTGCGCTTATATTCAGAAAGCCGAGATATCAAAGAGGAAAGCTCCTCTGAAAAATTACCATAAAACTATTTATAAGCAGGGAGATCTACATTAAGGTTGTGGAAAAGTAACTGAATCCGTGATGCGAAGTAACATTGCAGATTCATCTTTGAAATTTTATCAAGAATCCCTAAATACCCAGATGTTGCACCAGACCAGATGTGGCAATAATATTCTATGCGTAGATGATTGGTAGACTTATAAATGTGTAAGATAGATTCTAATGAGAAAATTGTTTAACACCACATAACAAGCCATGTTTCCTAGCAGTAGACCTAATAATCGCTTCAATATAATATTTCCACATCATAGATGAAAACGTCAGCTCGAGAATTTACACTGTGTCACTCTTCTGGAGGTTAGCATCAGCCATAATAATAAAAGACAAAGTAAAGTTCACTAAGGCGATTAAAAGAGAGCAGTTTCGCTTTGGGGCGTTAAAATTAACAAGTCATTGCATGCCCTTAGTCATAGGGATTAGTGCGAAATGAACGACTAGGCAGATTCTATATTCCTCTACAATAACCGTTACAGTAACTGCACTTCTGTAGATAGAACAAACAAGACAGGTTTTCGTCATAGTCCCATCTGTGATTCCAATCGTGGACAAAAAAGATTTCCGCAGTCACCCGAAACATCATTACTGAAAGTATTGGATGATAATCGATTCTTCGAGCTCATATTCGAATCTTGACGTCTCTTGACGAAACGCCAGGAAGCATCCTCTGACGATTCTCCAGTTTATATTTTCCTGAATTCATTTCCTGAATTCATTTGAAGACTTGCAGTCATATCACGTTGAAACACCGGTTCCCGTACGATAACCGAAGTTAAGCAAGTGTAATAATTTGGGAATTCCAGGTATTCTAAGATGTGCGGGTGGGACAATGGATAATCACTAACGGAGGGACGTGTTCCAATTCCAACCGGCTTTGTTAGATTCACTTACGCACAAAAACCCTTGGAAAAGGCATAAATCCACCTCCCTGCGCCCCGCTTAATAAGTCTTGTACCACGGTACCATTATTATTTAAAAAAAAATTCTTACAAAATAATATTTTTCTGCCTTTAAATAACCCGCAAAGGGTTGACAAGTCGTAAATACTGAAGCAATCAATGAAATACATACTACACAGCTATTTTTTCTTTTAGATTTATTTACAATCACTGGAATATAAATGTATAGAAACTACTGTGGCCACAAAGTGAGGGATAAGTTTATATATTGTTTTTAATATAGAATTGATCGCCCACCTTATATTCATATAATTTTTAGTTTGTTTATCAAATTCTGATTAAGTATGAACCAATCTCTTCTCCCTGCAGCTATTGTCACTAAATAATTATTATCTAAAAATACCTAAATACAGTCTAAAATATGATAACAAAAAAAGAATCACATGAAAACATAGTTTCAATTGTATTTTATTTTTCATATCAAGCTTCTATTATTATGAATATATATATATATATATATATATATATATATATATATATATATATATATATGAGTGTGTGTGTGTGTATGTGTGTGTGTGTGTGTGTGTTATTTAGACAAACAATTTGGGGGTTGAATAGAAAGCTCTTAGCAAAGTTCAGTAGACGGCGTTCGAACACGTGTTTCCATTTCATACTTGACTCATATATATGATATGTAAAGGCGATATTGAAACGCATTTTTCAAAATGATCCGTGTGTGTACTGTGAAAACGAAAGAAAATGAGTTAGATGCTTTACATTTTTGAGAACCGTTTCAATTCAATACACGGCCAAAGTGTCACTCAAGGCAGAGGGTTTATATTTGAGCTTGTATGAGCGGTGCATATTAAGATATGTAGGAGAGATAACCTGTTGAGGCAAGACATGAAGAGCTTAAGATAGTAATGATCGGGGAAGCATCCTCTCAGAAGTTTGTCCCACAATGCAATAGTTCAGGGGAAGAAGCTGTCAGAGTGGAAATTTACCAAGGAATACGAATAGAACAAGGATGAGGAGACTCTTTGCATGCGGCCTGTCAGGTCCTAGCTTAGAAGCCTTGGACAGAGGAGCCCAAAGAATGTATTTCACCAGGAAATCTGCCCTGATAATAACGATCGAGAGTTCAGCAATGATTCGTTTGTGGGAAATGAGTTGTATGATGAGAAGCAATTCACCACCCACAAAGACACGCAAACGCTTTTGAACAAGGTAGGGAAGAGAGGACCTAGCAACAATATTCCATATTTTTCTGATCTATCTCTTGACAGAGCTTGCCAGAAGTCAGGTCGCTTTCTGCATCGGTACAAGGTATCGACCATTTTTATTTAGCCATGTCTCGTATATAAGAGTTTCGCTTGATGTCTGGAATGAGTATGTATTCGAATAGACGTTCCAGGTAAGAATCTCCACTGAGAGAACAACCGCTCATTATGAATAGAGAAATCTCAGGGTCTATATGATTATGAAATGTTTATAGCTTGGTTTTGAAGGTACTGAATGTTACAAGCCAATTCTTACCAACATTGAGCTGTAAAAGCAAGATCAGAGGAAAGATCAGCTGCTAGGCTCTGATCAGCTGGACTTTTGGAGATGCAACCATACTGCCTAAAACACACATGCCGTTTAATTAGATGGTGCCAGTATTGTTTGTAAGTGGCTGGCTTAACTGAGAAGTGGCTACTTTGACGTGGAAAACCGAGAAGATTCTGGTATGCCGACAGTCGTTGATAATAACAAAACTGAAATGGTGATTATGAATAATCCCGGTCACATGAATATCGAACTGCAGAAGACATATATCATATGGGAGCGTTGTGATGTATTTGAAAATGAAAAATATTATGAACGGAATGTATTTATATCAGAAAAGAAAATATATATATAATTTAATATAAAAAAATAATGAACCCGATTTCCATCCATGATTCTCAGGTCGAACGCAATAAATAACGAACTATTTTTTTTAAAAAATAGCGATCACAAGCATTGAACAATGGATAGTTTAAAACAATGTGGAGCGGAAATGTTCCTAGGGAAAACGTTAAGCAATGAGATTGCGTCTAAAGTTAATGCTGCTGTATATTTTGAATGATAGGAAGAGCATAGTGCATTAAAGACTACTTCAGCGAAATTTGAATTCAGACAAGTACTCTTTGCGGGCCCAAACTTATGAGTGGCATCCTGTATTGGTACAGCTGTAGGATGTAGTCTTCTACACATCTCTTTGCAAACCCGACAGAAATTGTCCGGAATATCCTACTACGCTCTATATAGTCACCAGAACTTGCATTTTCTATCCCTAGAATATTCTCTTAATGGGGAGTACACCACATTTCTGTAAAAAACACAGACGATTCTTCACACAGAAAGATGCTGTTCTGGGTCGATGGAATCATGACGCTGCCTTAAAAATGGTGAACGGTAGCAGAACAAAATTAAATGTGGGGTTTGTGAAAAATCTATTTCAAAATATTTAAATAATGTTTCTTGGGGGGGGGATTCCCTTAAAAACCGCTCCGACCTTACTGTCTTTTTTTCTCTTCTTTTCCTTTTTGCTTTCTAATTTCTAACTTTTCACCTTCCCAAACTGGCCAGACAAATTGTGACTGCTGCTTCCTTGCGCCTGCGATAGACATTCTACTATCTAAACCGGAAGCGTCTTTCCTTCGCTATTACGTGCATACAGAAAGCTCCATTGAAAACTGCATTGGCATTCGGTAAATAATGAGGGAGCCAGAGACAAGCATTTCAATCGACGATTACTTATGTGAGTTTCCTCGGAAACAGACAAATAGATACATAGGCTCATTGCTGACGAATGATTAATAAGATAATGGGAAAGAATTATGAAAGCGGGTCGTCGTCTCAAGGCGAAGGAACTAACGCTATGGCAAACCTATTTGTAAAATGAGCTACGCGCGAGATTATTAAAGACTAATGCATCATCATCCCGGCCTGTGTGCGACGTAATATTAATGAGACGTC
The DNA here is from genome assembly GCA_964036315.1 of Acanthosepion esculentum. Lineage (NCBI taxonomy): Eukaryota > Metazoa > Mollusca > Cephalopoda > Sepiida > Sepiidae > Acanthosepion > Acanthosepion esculentum. The sequence continues at coordinate 34,008,582 of OZ038496.1, read as the reverse complement.
CTCTCGTTCGCCTATAGTTCATTATTAATTCAGCAAATGAATTATAACCACCATTTGCCTTTGATAATAGTTTACAGATCAGTGCTGTGAGCGTAACAAATTATCGACGCAATGGCGATGACGTTGATCTCGCGAAGTAGGTAGGGAGTGATACGAAGGGAGAAGGGTAAGAAGGCGCCATGTATACAGTAATACCCTATTAACGCTACCCGGATTAATGTTGATTCGTTATAGCGCTCCTTTGAAAATATTTTCCCTATTAACGTTAGTAGCGTTGAAATTCCGAAATAAATAATATTAAAAGGCAGCATAAGCAATCAAGAACTTAAACAGACGCTCTAGACTGGCGCTACACCATCACAAATAAAGTACTTTACCAAATTAATAAAATCTACATCACTTGAAGACTTCAAACAACATCAACAAATAAAATGGCGAGCACATGTAACTATAACAACAAATGATGCTAAAATCAAAATGTTGACTTTCTACATGATCTTAAACAAAAAGCTGGGAAGGAAACTTCCATCAGACATAGAAAATGTGAAAAAATGGAGTTAAGAAATCTATCACCTTGAAAAAAATAATCCGAAATAAAGAATATTAAAAGACAACTTTCAGAAACAATACTTTATCAGGACCTACAGACTGACGCTACATAATCTCATAACGAAAAGATTTAACACTTGACTCGAACGTTTTTAAACACAGCAATTGCATAGATGGGTAGACCATTTAACTAGAGAAGAGAGTAATAAAATGAAGATGTTGACATTCCACACTGCCTTAAACAAAAGGTTAAGAAGGAAACTCCAATCAATGCAAGAGAGAGAGATAACAGTTGATTATTTAATTTTTCCTATGGATTGTTACTTTGTGGAGTAGATTCCCGTTTAATGCTTCCCTGAAAACGACAATCTTACTCTCTTCAAGTAAAGCGCCATTTAACTTACTTCTCCACCCCATTCAATAATCCTATACCATGAATGGCTCTTGAGCCTAGTATTGTGTAAGACTTTGTAAAACAAATATTAAGTTTTCATGCCTGTATTTACCGCTACAATGAAAAATCTAGAAAAAAGATAACATTTTTCAAAATTCATGAGTCTTGAATAAAAGGCCAGATGGAATCAAAAAGTGGGGCGGGGGGGTGAATTAGCGGAAATTTTCGAAAAAATATGAGGCGACTGAAGGAATTGTCTAGTATTGAGTTTTTTTAACTGAAGGAATTGTATGCAAACCTACATCAAATTATTTAATGGGATTTATAACAATTTTTTCTTTGTCGACATTTTTATCGCACATATCAAAGCATATAATCTATATTTCTATACGTTATTCATTTGTTATTATTTTCTTCATCATCGTGTGTCATTGGATATAGGCCTGAACTGATTGTGAAAAAAACAGAGATATGAAGCAATTCCTGTATTCACCCGATGAATCCTGGGTTATTTCTACGTTGTCGCAGACTCCTGTAACGGCAATAATTGTCGCTCCCTGCTGGTTACAAAATCTCAACCTACCCGACGAAAACATGATTATGGATTTTTATGGTTCCAGTGATTTCAAACAATAGCAGGAAATATAATTAACTAATCAGATGCTATGATGAAACTAATACTATTTATTGTATATTTGTAGGCCTTTTGACTAAATGGAAGCATGATGAAGAAGATATTAAATATCGAAGATGTTAAAAATCGACCAGAGTTCTTTCTCAACGAGACAAGAAAAAAAAGTGGGATTTTTTGTGGGGGAGATATTTTTTTTTATTATATTACTAACTAGCAGGTTTCGCCAGCTCGGTATCGCTTCGCAAATTAAGAGAGAGAGAGAAAGATAGATTAACGAGCATTAATCTGAACTTTTCTGCAAAAATATCCTGACGAATATATACGTTTTATTTTTCATATTCTTTTTATTCCACAGGCCCCATCCTATCTTTCTGTCATTTTGATGTCATATTAATCAGATGAAGGTTTGAAGGACACGAAAAATGCGGACATTTATTTTTTTTAAATCAAGAAATAACTTACATTCTGTATAGTGACTGCAAGCAGGAGAAGCACTGACTTTATTTTACAGAGAGTCTAAGTAAGGGGTGAATTAGAAATGCCTGTCTAATTCATCATCATCATCGTAGGTGATTTCCAGCTTCAGTGAATATTTTTAATTATTATTTTGAAAGACCATCAATAAAATGTTTCAATATCTATCTGTGTTGATACTTCACTTATCGGCAGTCGAATCACCAATTCACTTTCATATCCAGATAATCAGTGCACTAAATCTATCCGGTTATTTTTAAATATGGCGATCTATCTATCTATCTATCTATCTATCTATCTATCTATCAAAATCGATTTATCTATTTTGTCATATCTGTTATTGTCATTTATCTATTCTGTCATATCTATCTATTTTTCAATGACATTCTGTTCATATCTATCTCAGCCTATTCATATCTATCTATCTATCTATCACATCCTATTCATATCTTTTTATCTATCTATATATCTATCAATTTTTTCAGTCTATTCATATCTATCTATATATCCATCTATGACATTCTGTACATATCTATCTATTTTTCAGTCTATTTATATATATATATATATATATATATATATATATATATATATATATATATATATATATATGACATTCTGTACATATCTATCTATTTATGTCAGTCTAATCATATTTATCTTAGTATATTCATCTCTCTCTCGCTATCTCTCTCTCTCTCTCTCTCTCTCTCTCTCTCTCCCCACCATTGTAAGGTGTCTACGTTCCAACTTTCCGGAAGTGGAACTCCATTTTCTTCGATCTCAGCCTGACCTTCTGTTCCTATCTGAAACGCGTGCCAATGCCCCAATCCCATTGCATGAGCTCACAATCCCGAGCCACTCACATGTTATAAGAAAATACAAATACCTATATCGTCACGGACTCGGTGCCTACATCAAGGACGGGATTCTCTGTGGCAGAGACACAAAACTCGAGGTCTCTGATCTCCGGTATATGTGCTTCCGTAGTACCACATTCGTCTTTGTTCCGCATCGTCCCCAATCGGAGGAAGGCTCGGTAATCTTCGATCGAATATCAGAGAGGATTGACAATTTGCTCACCGAATTTCCCTCGGCCAGCTTTCACATATGTGGTGACATCAATTTCCAGCATAAAGCGTGGATAGTACAGTCTCACAAAACCACTGAAGAATGCAAATATTGCAGAAGCACACAAATGAGCTCAGATCAAGGAGGAACCCACCCGAGGCCAACCTCCGCGACCATTTTCTTAAATCCTTCCCTGACAAATGCTCAGCAAAATATTTATCCTCCATTGGCACGTCTGACCATTCTCTAGTCAATGTTCTGATTGAGTCCAACCCAATGACATTCCCTGATTTACCGTTCCATCGACCCTCTTTCCGTTATGTGAAGGCGGAATGGGCAAGCGTTCGAACCTATGTGACGGAAGCTCCTCTCCAAATCTTCTTCAAACATGCTACACCCAAAACTGCTGACCTAATATCCGAATGGATTCTTCCTGGCATGGAGTGGTTTATACCGAAAAAAAATCAAGTAAAACCCAAACAATTATCCCTTCTTCACCCCTGAATGCGCTGCAGCCATAGCTCACAGAAATTCCTACTTAAAAATCTATCGCAATGAGCGGTGTAGTGTGGCCCTTCATTCAGAAGTACCAGCAATTGCTGTAAGAGAGTTCTGGAAAATTAAAAAGAAACAAATTGGATCGCGCGAATTCTAGAAGACCACCAATCAAAATTATGAAAATAGGTAAATAGGCTGTGCTCACTATTATAAATGGCCTTAATATCATATCCTCCTCGGCAGACAAGCCGAAGCTCTTGGCCCCGATCTTTGCCTGAAATTCAACTTTAGATGACAAAGGCCATCCCCTCCCCAACTTCCCACGTCTAAGTGAGCACAACCTCACTGATATACTTATTTCAGTAAGAGATGTCTCTAAACCTATTAAAAGACTCAAACCAAAAAATCCTCTGACCCACACAAAATTCTAGTGGTCGTCCTTAAGAATATCAATCCAGAAGTATTCCCGATCCTAGTAAACTTATTTAACCGCTGCTTGAATGAGAAATCTTTCCCAAGCATGTGGAAGGTGGCAAGCGTATGCCCGGTTTTGAAGACCAGTATAGACCCATGAGTCTCCCCAGTAAGCTTGATGAGGCCTTAATCAAAAAGAGAATCATCGAGCAACGAGATAGAGCAGTATGGGTTAGGATCTCCAGCTATGGAATCAGTGTAAGCGTTTGCTATATTATTACATCCATACTGACAGGTAGATCCCTGATGGAAGTTATTAATGGCCAGTGCTCCGAGCCCCTGGTGGTCAACGCAAGTGTTCCCCAGGGGTCACTTCTCGGATCAATCCTCTTTCTGATTTGTATAAACGATTTACCTAAGATTATACTCCGATAACTTATAAACATCTATGCTGAAGATACGACGATATATAGGCGCACCTCTCAAACTTTTGACGATCAGAGATTCGCAGCTGACCCCCCTTCCGATCGGAAACTAACTTTCCAGTCAGGGAAGAACTGACTGGTTACATTTAATGCAGCTCAAGCCAAACAGGTTACATTCCACCCCTGTCGATCAGGCCTCGAATTACCGTCAGTCACGATGAACAAAGAGGCCCCATGCATTGAGAGGATATTGGGCTCAAACATTCACCTGGCGTCAAGTGGAACTCCTATATATGGTACATCGCTAAAGATGCAGGTAAAATGTACCGCTCGAGTAAATACCTGAATTATGCTATCCTTTAACTTTATAAGAGCCAGATCAGGTCGAAAATAGAGTACTCTTGCTATATTTGGGTGGGAGCGGCCCAGACCTCACTTTGCAGCTTGATATAGATCAAAAGCATCTCCGGGCCCGTAGAAAATTTGAGACTCACAAGACATATTGAACGCAAGATGGACAGAGGAAAGCAGCGCATAACCTACCTAGAGATCTTGAGTAAACGGTAAAAATAATAGGGATTAGGAGGGAGTGCAAAGAGACAAACTTTCTTAAGAGCTACAAAGGACAGCGAATTGTGAAGAGCCATGATTGCCCACGTCTTGAAGAAATACATGAAGAAGAAGAAACTTGTGTAAATGGTTGGCAGAACACGGATTTGGGGAGATAGCAAAAAAAAGAAAATTAAGATCTACAAAGGATAGGAAATTGTGGAGAGCCATGATCGGCCACTTCCTAAAAGGAGACGACCCTAGAAGAAGAAGAAGAAGAAGAAGAAGAAGAAGAAGAAGAAGAAGAAGAAGAAGAAGAAGAAGAAGAAATGATTGTTGAAAATGGATTAGGAGAGATAGCAACAAGAGAAAATTTAACAGCGACGAAGGACAGGAAATTGTGGAGAGCCTTGATCCTCCACTTCCTGGAGCGGCACATTACATAGAAGAAAGTACAATTTGTTGGAATAAGATTTATTAGGAGAGACAGCGAATTCTTATTATTGCATTTTAAACTTTCTTGAACGCTGACTCTCTAACTCTGAACTCTCTTCCGGCATCTTGCTTTCCAATCAAATTTGATCTCACAAAATATGAATTTAATGTCAATCGTTATCTTCTTAATTTACGTACTTTTATTGTTCTCGCTCCTCAATAATATTTTACACGTCCCACGCAGTAATCCGGTGCGTACTAGTGGCTTTGTTACCTTGCTTGGGGTGAACTAATAAAGTAAAGAAGGAATGAATGGATCAGATCCTTATCTCGCAAGCTGAAGGTTAAATAACAGCTCTCTAGTTTTTGGTGTCACCTAATTAGTAAGGGAAGCTGTGAATAGAAAACTCTAGGGAAAACAGCTCCACTATATTGCCTAAGAAGACGCATGTAGTTCATGCCTGATGGGAAGTCTGTAAAATTTAGTCACACATTCTTCGCGATGCATTCGATGACATCTACTATGAAATATGGATAGGTAGGAGAGAACCAATTCTATGTCCTGCACGTTCCCCGATCCCAATCCTTTGGATTTGTATCAGTGGAGTCAACTAAAGCAATTGGTTTGTGCAGCTGATCTGATATTATTAATACACTGGCGCTTCATCAACGTGTCATGGGTGACTGCGAAACCATTCAACACCGTGTGGGAGTATTTCAAAGGGCCCGCCAATCATTGATCCAGCGGCGGCACGGGTGTGGAGAAGCAAGCAGACGATATTTTGAATATTTGTTATGAGTTACTGTGTTGAGGTACAACGATGGCCTTTCGAACATATGTTTATTTTATTTGGATATTTTACCTTGTTTTGCTATCAGTAACCCGACCCCAAAGATTGTAAAAATATTTTTGATAGACCCTTATATATATATATATATATATATATATATATATATATATGTGTGTGTGTGTGTGTGTGTGTGTGTGTGTGTGTGTGTGTGTGTGTGTGTTTGTTTTTGTTCATATATATATATATATATATATATATATATATATATATATATATATATATATATATATATATATCGTAATGTTGCCGAAGATATATATTATAATGGGATTACAGTTTTTAATTTAAAAAATATATATTTGTCATTTGAAATATACTGGATTTCTATATATATATCTGTAAAAAATTAAAGACATTTTTAGTGTAGTGAATATAATTTTTTTCATTAAGTGAAATTACTTTTTCCAATATATATAGTGACTGCAGATGTAAAAGAACGTATGTATATGAAATTTACATGGATGTGTTTACAATATATGATAGAGCAATATCTCTAATATTACCTTCAAATATCACTCCATATTAACTTAAAACTAAATTTTAAGTAAGAGAAATTACCAATCTAAAAATAGTCGTTAATTGAACTCATGAATAAAATTCAAACTGATAGAGATGTCACCTTAATAATCAATTACAACTAGAAGTAAACTTATATTTAAAAATAAAATTTTTAGTGTTTTAATGTAAATTCTATGAATATTTTTCTAATCGACTATTTCATATTAAATCCCTAAAATTTTTGTAATAAAGTTTTTAAAAAAAACTTTAACATATAATTAAATTCCTTTGACTGTTTAAACATTCAAACTTATATAAAAAATTATAATATTTATGAACTCTCAAAGTAAAGCAAAAAACAGTATCCATTCCAAAGAAAGCTAATGACACTTTATCACAACTTCTTTCTCTCTCTTTCTCTTTATGCCTTTTTGTCCTCTCCCCCTCCCATATCAATATATAACTTCCGTTAACAGATTTAATGTGTCAATGTCTGGATTTCCTCTAAAAATTTAAATTTGAAAGAACAGAAATGTTACATCTAACTCAATCATGTCTCTCTACCCCCTTCACTCCCTCACTTCGTTAGTTTACTTATTACTGCCCGTCATAAATGTGTAAATTTATTTTCATTTTTCGTTTCAACCTTTGCAAATAAAATCTGATGATCCGCTGTCCTTTAAAAGGGCTGTGGTGATATAATTTATTACAGTGTAACCTGGATATAAGAGAGTTGTCGGGACCGGAGAAGAAGTCTCTTATATCCGGGTTTCTATTATACCCGGGTTTGGTCTATTTTGTTTTATTAACACAGGCTCTAATTTGGGACCAGAGAAAATATCTCTTATATCCGGGTTTCTCTTATATCCGGGTCTCTTATATCCGGGTTACACTGTATATATATATATATATATATTACGATAAGCAGATATATTATTTGTTAAATTTCAATTACACAGCGGCCAATGTACACGCACCACCTGAAGATTGCGTTGTGCATGAAACTTCGGCTTGTACTATCAGTGAGGGATAATATGTATGTTTATTAATGTATACATAATAGCTCTGTTGTGTTACTTCGAGCACTTTTTTATTAACAGTAGCACTATCTGTGGGATATATTCTATATATATATATATATATATATAAACATATATATGTGTGTGTGTGTCTGTGTGTATGTTTGTCTGTGTGTGTGCACATGCGTATGAGTGTGTGTCTTTGTTTTATATATTTGTTATAGACATCTATAATCCAAGTAATAGGGATAGAATCCGATTCCTGTTGGAGTCACAATGTTTCTTCTGTAGGTCGGTTTACATTTATTTCATTCTTTCAGAAAACAATAAAAAAACAGGGAGAACCACTCAACTACGTGTACCCACTAAAATAACTTTTATAGTAATAAAGAATATATATATATATATATATATATATATATATATATATATATATATATATATATATAAATATATGTATATGTATATATATATATATGTTAAATGTGTATGTATACAAATATATATATATATATATGTATATGTATATATATATATATATATATATATATGTTAAATGTGTATGTATACAAATATATATATATACATATATATATATATATATATATATATATATATATATATATATATATATACAGGGTGTCCATAAAGTTTCGTGTGCACTTTAAAAAATTTATAACGTTATTTGTATTTGCGATAGAAAAAATGTTATGAAGTTTAATGTACCTAGTTTTAAGTATAGCTAAAATAACTAATGTGATTTCAGGCATTACTGTAAATCAGTTGGCAAATGTTTTCCGTGAACTGCAAAATCGTATTACCCTTTGTATGGCTAATGGTGGAGGACATGTGGAAACTTAAATAAAATTTCAATAAAACCTTAAAAAATATAGATTTACTTTCTAATCCATTTTTCAAATTATTTCTATCGCAAACACAAATAAAGTTTTAAATTTTTTAAAGTTCACACGAAATTTATGGACACCCTGTATATATATATGCAATTTTCATATATATTATTTATATATTATATATGCGCGGTACTTATTGGAAAGCGCTCAATATCAGTGATAGAGCTTACATATTTAGTTGGATTGATGTGAGTTTGTGACCCTGGGATTCACGCCGTTATGATCGTCAGACAAACTGTCAATCCAAATATATATATATATATATATATATATATATATATATATATATATATATATAGTGGAGGGGAAAGAAATATTTTCTGTTTTCTATGTATATTTAGTTATTATGCATCTGCGTATAGTTAATTATATGAAAAGTATATTTATTCATTAGTTGGAAATAATATTTTCCCCACCAACTATATATATAACGGTTATTTAAAATGTAAAACCTTTTTTCAAATAGCTTTACTTTCGAAATGAATCGTAAATTTTGTACTAAAGCTCAAGTTGAAAATGATTGCCAATAGTTTGGCATTGATGCCAATGTCTTGCTTTTTTTCTTTGTTTTTACAGAGGCAACAAAATTAAACTTCATTGCTGATAATTTTACTATGGAAAGCGATACGAATTTTACAAATTGTTATCATAACTTGCAAGATGAAATATATCCAAAGAAAGTGAAATTCGAAGCTTATTTTACGCGCAATTGGTCAGAAATTACTGCAACGTCTTAAAAGCAATTCAAAGCGAAAGCAGAAACAAAGAAAACGATTTAAAACGAAAGTAAAGAAATTACAACGTCGCCATATTTCTTCGACTAAAAGGTAAATGTTATATATATATATATATATATATATATATATATATATATATATGTGTGTGTGTGTGTGTGTGTGTGTGTGTGTGTGTTATTGTGTCTATTACTTTTGTTGCATTTTTGTATTGTTTTATTGGTAGAGACTATTTCAAATATTTTATCGATTCTTTTTGACTTGTCAAGAGAAAATCGTCTGGGAATTCAATCGAAGAGGCATGAAAGAATTAAACGCAGATAGATAGATAGATAGATAGATAGATAGATAGATAGATAGATAGATAGATAGATAGATAGATAGATAGATAGAAGGAAAACGTATAGTGTTAGATATTAAATAAATATAAATTGAACAAACAGATATACACACACAGCTATTTGAATATTAAAACGCTAACACACACACACACGTATATATATATATATATACATATATATATATATATATATATATATATATATATATATATATATGTATATATATATATGAATGAGATAGCAACAAGCTGAGATAAATAGATATTGAAGATGAAAGAATACAAGTTAGATATTAAGCAGTTTAATATAGAAAAGAATCGTATAATATGGAATGTTAGATAATAGACATTAATACTTGATGATATATATATATATACATATATATATATATATATATATATATATATATATATATATATATATATATATATATAGATCGATGTTCTTCTCTCGCACTTCTCACTTGTGTAAATATCTTCAGACTTGTTGCTTTGTATTTATGTTCTTCAAAAACTTCAATGCAATGTCAACAGTTATCTTCTGTCTACTTAGTCTCTCTTTTATTGTTCTCTCTCTTTAATAATTTTTTTTTCTCAAATTCTCTATCACTCAGTAATTCGCTGTGTTTTAGCAGATTTATAACATTGCTTGGGGTGAACTGATTAAGAAAATATAGATATAAATCCCTGTTGATTCAACTCTCTTCTTCATCGGTCTAGTATTCACGGCCATATTGGATATTTTCTCCTATTCACCAAAATATAGGATATTTTCTCCTATTCACTGGCATATACGATATTTTCTTGTATTCACTAGCATATAGGGATATTTTCGCGCATTCACTAGCATATAGGGATATTTTCGCGTATTCACTAGCATATAGGGATATTTTCTCGTATCCGCTGTGATATAGAATATTTTCTCTTATTCACTGGCATACAGGATATTTTCTCGTATTCGCTGGAATATAGGATATTGTATCGTATTTACTGGCATATAGAATGGTTTCTCGTATTCGCTGGGATATAGGATATTTTGTCGTATTCACTGGCATATAGGTTATTTTTCGTATTCACTGGCATATAGGGTATTTTCTCGTATTCACTTGCATATAGGATATTTTCTCGTATTAACTAGGATATAGGATATTTTCTCGTATTCGCTGGGATATAGGATATTGTCTCGTATTTACTGGCATATAGAATGTTTTCTCGTATTCACTAGCATATAGGATATTATCTCGTAATCAGTTGCACATAGGATATTTTCTCGTATTCAGTGACATATAGGATATTTTTTCGTATTCACTTCCATATAGGATATTTTCTCGTATTCGCTAGGATATAGGATATTGTCTTGTATTCACTGTCATATAGGATATTTTCTTGTATTCGCTGGGAAATAGGATATGTTCTCGTATTCACAAGACACACAGGATATTTTCTCGTATTTATAAGCATAAGTACATTTTCTCGAATTCCCTGCCATAAAGGTTATTTTCTCGTTTTGAGATGATGCATAGCTGTTTCCACACGAGCAAGTCCCTCATACCATTACTCTGCAGCAATTTACCATACAAATGTAAGGGCGTGTCAAAATAAATTTAGTAAAGAGTTATCAATATTTATGTATTTGTCGAAGTCTGTGATGCATATTAATCAGGGCATTAATATAAAAAGTTCATCATTTGCTTTCGATGACGAAAACTGCGAGAATCCAAATCTAAAAAAAGATAGAGAAAATAATCAGCGGGTGAATATAATTGTTTGTGTGTGCATGCGCGTGTGTGTGTGTAACCAATTTCCTCTACATATCTGCAAGAGCTTAGATAAGCTATCGTCTTCAAGCAAAGACGTCCGTGGCTTACGCCCAGTGAAGTTGATCACCGAAGTTAAGTAACATTGAGCCTGGTCCGTATCTCGATGGTTTACCAGGTGCTATAAGCTTGAAAGTGAAGGTGGTGTAATTGTAAATCGGAGAGCCGAGTTCAAATTCCAGTTCGATTCGTTATATTCACTTACCCGCGGGAAAGTTATGAAACCATCTCTTCTCCGTAAAAAAAAGATTCAATCAATGAATCAGTTAATGTTGCCCTTGTGCCTGACTTAAACACGGCAGACTTGAAACGAAAGGAAGAGAGAAGAGGTCGGTTTCTGCCATTTTTATTCCCGTCAACAATCATTTACGAAAATCTGTCTGATTTGTTGCAGTCGAAAATGCTTGTGCATTACAAACTGCGAATAGGGAGGGAAAGAAAGCAAGAACGAAAGCAAGAAAGAAAGAAAGAAAGCAAGTAAGAAAGAAAGAAAGAAATAAAGACAGACAGAAAGAAAGAATCCGAAAAAGAAAACTAAAGGAGAATAAGAGAATGGAAACTAGACAGAATTCTCAGTGAAGCAGAGAGAACAAACGAGCGTATGAAACCAAGAGAGATGGGGAGACAGAGAGAGGGAGACAGAAAGAGAGAGAGGGGGGAGCTACTGGGCGAGAGATCAAGGGCGAGAAGTACAGACTGAGAATTCGAGAGAGAGAGACAAATGCAACGTGAACGACAAATAAATAAATAATAAACAAAAATCCAAAATAAAAATACCTCATCGTCATCATAATAATGATAACCTTTGCAACGGCATCCATTTTAGCCAAAATGCTCCATGTATCATTTAAACATTTATATATCAATTAAGTAATTACTTTGGGTTGCTCTGTGAAAGCCGTCACTCTGTCCGTCTGTTAATCTACAAATGCATTAATATATAAATAAGAAGTTAGTATTATACACACATACACACACACAGACACACACGCACACACACACACACACACATATATATATATATATATAGATAGATAGATAGATAGATAGATAGATATAAGAAGTTATTTTCTGTGTGTGTGTATATATATATATATATATATATATATATATATATATATATATATATATATATATATATATATATATGGTGCATCATGATGTGGAATACATTTTAAATGCAAGTATCTTGGAATCTTGGATAAATTACATAGAATAACAAATATATTTATTACATAGTTGATATACAAGAGTTCAACATATTATATATATTATATATTGAATATTACACCCTGAGATCCACACATCTGTGTAACTAGAACAAATCTTCCGTAAAGAGATCGCAGCCATTCCAATTGATATGCTAAGCCGCACTGTGTATGAAATGAGTGAGGGAGGTCGTGCATGTTCTCTTCGTAATGGTGACGCGTATGTAATATTCAAAACTTAGATACGTTGAAGTCATTATCAGTTATTTACTATGACAGATGTTCAGACGAGTTACGTTCCGTAGAGCCACCAGTTCAGATTTTCACAGCTACGACTCACCACCATTCTATGTTCACTCAGTGGCAAATTATCTTCATTCTCTTTGAGTTCTTTTTTGGTGCAAACTACCGTGACAATCATGAGGCACTGTGGAATAATGGATAGCGGCTCGGATTGAGAAGTCAGAGAGCTGAGTTCGAATTCCAGTCGGATCCATTATTAATACCCTTGGGAAAGGTATGGATCCTCACTTTCTCTCCCCAGTTATTGTTAAATAGCAGAACAGACTTGGTTTTATGGCCTTAAGAAACTCTGAATTCAAAACCGGCCCGGATAGGTTTGGGATCCGTCAGGCTAACTTGCCAAGAAACACTACTTGTACTGCAGCCACAGGACATGTGGTGAGCCTGACCGTGACAATCTAATGATAAGCGTACTTTATATTTCATCCTTATTCACATTTTCAGGCAATGATATGCTCATCATCCTCCCGTAGAATCAGGTCTTTGTTGCCTCTTCTTCATTTGTGAGGAGATTTTCCCGTATTTAATGCTAAAAATCAGGACTGATATTACACCTGAGTTCTGCAATATATATTTTTTTATTTTGTTTCTCATGACATTTTCCTCTTTCTTATTACTTTGCTTAGCTTTTCGAATACGCATTTCACTATTTCGATGCGCCTTCTGAATTTTGCCGCCAAATATTTCGTCCCCTGTTAAAATACTTACCAGATATTTAATTTTCGTACTTGCTTGATTTTGTTATCGCCAATTCTTGCTTCAAATTTTGAACTGCACCACTTACGGATAACCATACATTCTGTCTTCTGATTTGATTTTTTTTTGTTCCTTTCTTCTCACTTTTCGTTACTGGTTTTTCTCCGGCTTAATAAAAGTTTCCTTTCTCTTTATAACAGCGTTTCTAAACCTTTTTACCCTTGCATAACCCTTACAATAATTTACATGTTTCAAGGAACTCCCTACGCAAAAACAAAATTATATACCATATCTTTCTCATTTTATTTCCATCGTAGTTCACGTGGTAAATATCATAGTATATATTTTTGAATAACTGGTTTAAAGAAGAATCAATACTTCTTTGTCAAAGTTTTCGATAATGCTAAATAAAATTCATACTGTTCGTTTCTAATACATCATCAGGTAGTTTTCATTCACACTAAAGATTTCTAAACTGAAACGTAAAAAATAAACGTAAGTAACCAATATCATATACCTATAATATAAATGAAAAGACATAAGGTAAACCAAGGCAAAATGTCCTCTGGACCAATAAATGGGTTAATAATCTTTTTAATAACATAATAGATAAGATGATGTCTATATTACAATATTATAATAACCAAGAATATATTGTGTGTGTTTAGTAATATCAAGTATATGAAATTAAATAAAAAGTCAAAAGTGCATTAGTTTGTCTCACCTTTTCTCGCAGAAACCTTGGGGACATTTTGCGGAATCTTAGGGCTCTGGGGAACCCAGTTTGAGAAACGCTGCTTTAAAATATCAATGCTGAATCATCCGTATAACTGATGTTTTATGATTGTGTCCGCCATTAATAACTCCTGGAAACACGTCTAGTTTTCACAGGATCGATTCACTCTAATGGTTGAATACTTTTGGTAAGAAAATACTTCTTTTTATCATGTCTCTTTCTGTTTTGCGCATTGTTGTTCTTCTTCTATGTGCCGTGTCTCTTCAGAATGTTGGCGATCATGGCTCTCCACAGTGTCCTGTCCATTTTAGTTCTTAATAAGTACTAACTTTTGTTATCATTCCTATATCCTGTTCTCGCTGGTCGCTAGGTAGGTTATGCACTATTTTCCGCTGTTCTTTTCGCCTTCAATCTCTCTTGTGTGTATCAAATTTTCCGAGCACACTTTCCTTATTATGTGTTCTAGAAATTCCAACTATCTCTCTCTGATGTTAGATATGTGTCTAAAGAGACACATACAATTTTCTCTAAAACTTCGTCGTTGCTCACATGTTTGGTCCATGGTATTCTCAACATTCTTCTGTAGAACCACTTTTCTGTTGCTTCAAGTCTCTTCTTCATCTGCGAGAAGATTATCCAGCATTCACTGCCACTTAGAAGAACTCATAGTATGTATCAATTCAATACTCTTTTCTTTGTTTCTAACGATTTTTTCCTGTTTTTTAATACATTTCTTAGCTTTTGAAAAGCCTATTTAGCTATCCCAATGCGGTTTCGGTCAGATTTCAGTTTCGCACTTTCCGTCATCTGTTAAAACACTTCCCAGATATTTAAACTGCTACATATATACACAGACCTGCATATATATATATATATATATATATATATATATATATATATATATATATATATATATATATATATGCGCATAGTGAGTATATATATATATATATATATATATATATATATATATATATGCACATAGTGAGTAAGAATTAAAGAATACTTGTTCGATATTAAGCAGTTTTATACAGAAAAGAATCGGATGATATAGAATGTTAGATTATTAGACACATACATAGATGTATATATACAGACCTGCATATATATATATATATATATATATATATATATATATATATATATATATATATATAGTATTTACATTAGTCGGACTATTGTCCTCATCTTTGTCGCCATATTTGTCACAATGTTTCGGCCGTTGTACGCTCCGGCCTTCTTCAGGTGGTTGGAATTTCGAACTGAACCCTTTATTTCGATCACTGGGGTAGACTGTTCTAGTTCCACGTGCCATGTTTGCTGGATGTCAGTTATCAGTTATCTCCTGCTAATTTTCCCTCTGAAAGTTCTCCACAGCCTTAACCGGGTATTGAACTCACACTCTTTGGGGCTGTCACTGGATCTAACCAACGCCTTTATCCACTGTGCCATGTGTCCTTGACATAATACCTCATCTCAGAAATATAGACAGACTCTGATATATATATATATATATATATATATATATATATATATATATATATATATATATATATATATATTCAACATGGACATAATATCTTGACCGTGTTTTGAAACAAAAAAAAATGAATCACTTTATAAAACACACACAAACTATTTCTAATTCTAACAGTTGAAATATAATCTTTGATAATGGCTAAAAGTATAGCCGAAAGCGCTCGGAAAAGAACATTCGGACAATTTTTATATAATTTATCCTCTGAAAAGAAAAACTTTATTAGATCGCACGAGAAATTATATAAAAAACTAAATAAAAGCACCTTGTCAGTCGTTTTTAATTAAATGTGCTTGAAAGAAGGATTGCTGCCTAAATACACAAATATATATATATATATATATATATATATATATATATATATATATATATATATATATATATATATATATATATATCCTGGTTTATTCTAAATATATTTTACCCTAAAATCAAACTTTCCTAAAATGTCCAAATGGTGTTGCGTAATTTATAAAACATGCACATTTTTTTTATTGCAAATAAATGTATATTTAAAAGAATAAGAACTTTTTGCACAAGATTATCTTCTTTTTTTTTTGTTTTTGTTTTTGTTTTTGTTTTTTTCAGCATCATCTGCTTTCTTGGCGTTCTTCGAAAATATTATTCATATCAAAACGATGAAGGTTTCTGACTAAAATTTATTCGTAACGAATAACAAAATTTTTAACTAACAAAAATTGAGAAATTCCACGAGGCAACGACAAGATCGGTCTTCTTCACGCAGAAATAAATAATAAAAACATCAACCACATTCTGAAATCTTCCACTGCTGCTGAAAACTATAAATAAATATGAAACTACATTTCCAACACAACAAATCAGGACCAAGGGGCCATAGACAATAGCATATTCGAAAATTGAAAAACAATTTAAAAAAATTAAACAAAACTTATCCGTTAATCAAACATATTTGTGTGTGTACATATATATAATAATAGCTGGCCGGCTACTCGTATTCGAGGATTCCCGTATACTACTGAAATTCACTCACAAAGCTTGGGTCAACCACTGGTATGGTTTTCAGACACTTTCCAAAGGTGCCGCACACTGGAACCGACGTCGAGCCAGTCCGATAACATCAGGCGACCACTCTGACCCTTCTAATTACCGTCCTATCAGTCTCCTACCCCTCTTCGGCTAAGTCTTCGAAGCCCTAATCAACGGAGAAGTGGTTAACCAACTTACATCCCTTGATCTGCTCTCAGACAAGCAACATGTTTTCCGATTTGCCCGATCTACAGTTGATGTTCTTGCGGCCATCAATGAATTTGTCTACCAAGCTCTTCATAATAACGGAGAAGCTCGTGCCGTGGCCCTAGACATCTCCAAAGCGTTTGATATGGTTTGGCATGCCGGCCTTCTTCGCAAGCTTCAGGGTTATGGTATTACAGGTCGATTGTTTGACCTAATACAATCATTCCTGTCAAACCGTGAATTGAAGATCGTTCTCAACGGATTCTCCTTCAGCTCCTATCCCACGAACGTAGGTGTTCCTCAAGGCTCCATCCTAGGCCCTACTCTGTTCCTTATCTTCATAAATGATCTTCTTGACGCCATAGATTCCCAAGTTGGCTTCTACGCAGACGACACCACAATTTACTCCTGCCTCAAAAACAAATCTCGTGTCGCTGACAAAATTAATCTGGCCGTTCGTCTCGAAAAGGGCCTCCAATCGGTTGTGAACTGCGGCAGGAATTGGCTGGTTAATTCTAACGCCTCAAAAACAAAACTGCTCTCTATTAATCACTACAGAGATCCTTCCCTGCCCTCCATTAGAATGTCTGATGCTCAACTTCTCGAGAGCTCCTCTCTGCGGCTGCTCGGTCTCACGCTGACTGCTGACCTGAGATGGAACAAATACATTGAGTCAATTGCTTCATCCACCGCAAGGAAAGTTGGCTCCCTGTGCCGGGCCAGGAATTTTTTCTCCCGGCAATCGATCTTTCAAATCTACAAATCAACCATTCGCCTCTGCATGGAGTATTGCTGCCATATATGGTCTGGAGCCCCTTCTATTTGCCTCGGGGTTCTTGATAAGATCCAGAGACGGATATGCAACGTAATTGGCCCTGATCTGGCATCTCGTCTGCAGTCGCTCTCTCACAGACGCGCTGTCGCCCCTCTCTGTCTTTTTTATAAATACTTTCACGGTAATTGCTCCGATGAGCTGCTTTCTCTGGTTCCCAGACTTCATGAATTCAAGCGTCTTACCAGGCTGGCATCCCACTCCCACCCTTTCACTGTTGGAACTGTTAAATGTAGCCGTCTCGTCTACTCCGATAGCTTCATATCTCGCACCTCTCGCCTGTGGAACTACCTTCCTTATTCCCGTTTCCCTGACAACTATAATCCCCAACTATTCAAATGTAATGTCAATCGACATCTCCAGTTGCCTTGATCTATCCACAATCCTTCTCCACATCCTTTCCTCTTTCACTCCTATCTGCTCTCGCTCCAAATCCTCTTGCGTGCGAGTGGCTTCCCGCCTTGCTTGGGGTGAAATGCTTAAAAGAAAATATATCCACATTAATACACACACACAAACACACACACACACAAACACATACACAC
>OZ038496.1:33954897-33984897 GCA_964036315.1 Acanthosepion esculentum | reverse complement strand
GATAGATAGATAGATAGATAGATAGATAGATAGATAGATAGATAGATAGATAGATAGATAGATGGACGCATTAGAACAGACTATGAATGATACATATATATATATATATATATATATATATATATATATATGAGTGTGTGTGTGCGCGTGTGTCTATAACGAGAGAGAGTGAAAGAGAGAGAGAGAGATTTACTTAAACAGACTGTAATAGATAGATAGATAGATAGATAGATAGATAGATAGATAGATAGATAGATAGATAGATAAACATCGGATTTCATCCATTACATTAGCTAAATTCTATCCGCTGTGAAAGGTTCGTCTTCCCCAGTGCAATATACGCTGACCTTTAGTAAAACTACCGGAGGCTCGACCCATAATGGCAATCTCCTTTCCCAGAATGGCAAGAGATCCTCCTAAATACACACAATCATTTTTTTATATCTCCTTTCTTTGTCTTACTACTGTGAGTTGGTATAATCTGATGCTAGATTAACAGCGCGCATGCGTCGAACGCGTTTGCCTCTTACTGTTTTTAACGGGCGTGCCTGACGGGAGTTTTTTTTTCTTTTTGACAACTAAGAACAGAATATCTTCAGCTAGTTTTCGTTTTTGTTGTTGTTATTGTTGCAGTTCGTTTAATTTACCATTTCTTTTACCTTTTGCGTTATTCGAATTTTGTCGAAATAAATAATGGTTATCTACCTGTATATATATATATATATATATATATATATATATATGTGTGTGTGTGTGTGTGTGTGTGTGTGTGTGTGTGTGTGTGTGTATGTAAATATATATATATGTGTGTGTGTGTGTGTTTAAACATTGTCTGAGAGAGTATATCTGGATATAATCATAGCCCAAAATGCCCATAACAATAATAACTATTAAGTAGGTATATATGAAATAAATTCATAGAACTGTTCCTCACAATACATTGGTGAAAGTTGCAGAAATTTATAAAAACAAAAAACAAACCTTATCTATGAATACGAAGTTTCTTTCACACAAATATTAATCAAATAACTTAGTTATACATGGTGATAATTCAAACACAACTTTGATCTGAAGAATGCCACGCTGATCAAAAGAGAAAGTAACTGACTTAAAAGGAAAATCCTTAAGAGTGCAATTATCGAATCTTATCAAAATATATTTTTTACTAATATCTCCATTCCTAATATAATCACTACTTTCCCAAGCCAACATACAAACGTGTTAACAAATTAAAGAAAAACGGTTAAACCCGTGACCTCATATTATGCAAAATATATAACACGAAAATTAATCCTGAACTAAATGAATTCAAATACAATTTTGCTCAAAATTGCTCAAAACAACAAAAGAATTTAAAAAAACATTACTTACACACTTTCGTTTATTAGACATTGAATTTTATCACTTAGTGTCCCCCATAGTCTGGCGTTTTCAGCTAAACTGATGAATATTTATGAACGTTTCTAGCTAAAAAATTTTGAAAAACCAATAACATTTTTGCTCTTGTATATAAATACATTTTACAAAATAAAATCTTTGTATTTGCCTTCATAATGTCCCACAGAGGACGAAACGCTTTGGCTAAGATTATTTTTACCTTTCGTCTGCATATATATATATATATATATATATATATATGTGTGTGTGTGTGTGTGTGTGTGTGTGTAGAATAAAATATAATTTAAAAGTATGCTATATTTATGGGTAAAAGTGATCAATATCCGGGATATAGCGTGTGTAAATATAAGAGTGAACGGTCTGTTTCATGCTTAAACACATTCCAGTCTTTACGCCTCAGACAGTCTTCTACTTCAAATGTTATTTTCGGATAATCTATGTTTGAGTAGACGCCCTGTTTTTTAAACATTGACAATTGTGTAATCTGGAGAGTTAATTAAGAAATGCTGCTCACCTGCATTTTATAGGCGTAACAACCGTCCGATCAGGGGTACTTTAGATTGCTTGAGGGCTAGATAAGACGTTGTGTATATACATACCAGCCTCTCCGATAAATGCAGCAAATTTTAAACGACGTATTATTATTATTATTATTATTATTATTATTATTATTATTATTATTATTATTATTTACCGTCCTAAAATCGTTAAAAGTTAAAATGTATACCTTGAGTGAATCCGAACCTGTAAACCACCTTCACACCAGGCGTCCTTTACCACGAAGCGACGTAACGCTATTATATTAGGTTGGTGCAAAAATAATGTCGTTTTTTGACATGATCCTGAACGTCAAAAAACGACATTATTTTTGCACCAACCTAATAATTAAACAATACTCAATGAACGTATTTAAGAAATGCATGTCTCCCGTTGAGGTATTTCGAAGTCCATATAAACTGATATGTTTCTTTTTTAAATGAGCAACAGAGATTTTTTTCTTATTTAATTTTTATGATTAGAGATTGAATAGTTCTTGTTTAACCCATTACTGAAGATGTCCAAACACTGCATTTTACAGATATCGTCTTGGCCAGGCTGAGAACATTTCAGCAACCAATCGGAAATTACTTCCCTTTTTATATACAAGATGCGCGAATGTTTAGATTCAATGAAGTTAAACATTTGTGATCGAGAGGTTTCAACCATAAATAAAATACACCGATCGAAGTGCTGTACACAACAGTCTCTCTTAAGCCAGAAACTAAATATAACGACGAAGGGATTATATTAATAAGAGAATGTAGTATATCCAACATGGGCGAAGTCCTAAACCATCAAGACTAGAATCCAAACCTAAAAACTATCCTAGAAACGGTCATAAATTGAATACTTTTTCTCACTTCAGTTTTTATCTCCGTTTTCTCTTTCCTGCTACATTTGTCTCGTTCTTTTTATTCTCTCATTTTACTTATTGTTTTCTTTTTTTCAGT
Organism: Acanthosepion esculentum; assembly: GCA_964036315.1. NCBI lineage: Eukaryota > Metazoa > Mollusca > Cephalopoda > Sepiida > Sepiidae > Acanthosepion > Acanthosepion esculentum. The sequence continues at coordinate 33,982,009 of OZ038496.1, read as the reverse complement.
TTCGTTCCAATCAAGGCGATAATGCCACTAAGACGCAAGAGGCGACTGAAAGTGAAAGAGAAGGAAAAGACTTTAGAAGGACCCAGAAACCCAATCCTAAACAGGAAATAAAAAGATAATCGTCTATTCCTGTTAAAAACCCGAGGCTGAGCCGGACAAGAGTTGAACCTATTTACTCGTATTGAAAAGAAAAGAAAATATAAAAAGTAAAATAAAAAATAAAATAAATGAATAGATAATAAATAAAATTTCAAGTGTTCAACTTAGAGTTGAAATAGACTTTAGAAGGACCCAGAAACCCAATCATAAACAGGAAACAAGCGATAAACCTCTACTCCTGTACAAAAGACAGGGGAGGAGTGTGAACCGTATGAAAAAAAAATCCCACGTTCCAAGTTTCCTCACCAGAAGCAACATCTTCAAACTAATAATGGTTTTATGATGTCAATATTATACCTTTCCTCTCTCTTTCTTCTTACCTTTCTCTCATTTAGTTCTTTCTTCTTTTCTTTTTAGTCTCTTTCTTCTAAACTCTCTCTCATTTTACTACTTTTTTCTTTTCTTTTTAGGCTCTTTCGTCTAACCTCTCTCTCATTTTACTTCTTTCTTCTTTTCTTTTTAGTCTCTTTCTTCTAACCTCTCTCTCATTTTACTTCTTTCTTCTTTTCTTTTTAGTCTCTTTCGTCTAACCTCTCTCTCATTTTACTTCTTTCTTCTTTTCTTTTTAGTCTCTTTCTTCTAACCTCTCTCTCATTTTACTTTTTTCTTCTTTTCTTTTTAGTCTCTTTCTTCTAACCTCTCTCTCATTTTACTTCTTTCTTCTTATCTTTTTAGGCTCTTTCTTCTAACCTCTCTCTCATTTTACTACTTTCTTCTTATCTTTTTAGGCTCTTTCTTCTAACCTCTCTCTCATTTTACTACTTTCTTCTTATCTTTTTAGTCTCTTACTTCTAACCTCTCTCTCATTCTACTACTTTCTTCTTATCTTTTTAGGCTCTTTCTTCTAACCTCTCTCTCATTTTACTACTTTCTTCTTATCTTTTTAGTCTCTTTCTTCTAACCTCTCTCTCATTCTACTACTTTCTTCTTATCTTTTTAGGCTCTTTCTTCTAACCTCGCTCTCATTCTACTACTTTCTTCTTATCTTTTTAGGCTCTTTCTTCTAACCTCTCTCTCATTCTACTACTTTCTTCTTATCTTTTTAGGCTCTTTCTTCTAACCTCTCTCTCGTTCTACTACTTTCTTCTTATCTTTTTAGGCTCTTTCTTCTTACCTCTCTCTCATTTTACTTCTTTCTTCTTATCTTTTTAGGCTCTTTCTTCTAACCTCTCTCTCATTTTACTTCTTTCTTCTTATCTTTTTAGGCTCTTTCTTCTAACCTCTCTCTCATTTTACTACTTTCTTCTTATCTTTTTAGGCTCTTTCTTCTAACCTCTCTCTCATTTTACTACTTTCTTCTTATCTTTTTAGTCTCTTACTTCTAACCTCTCTCTCATTCTACTACTTTCTTCTTATCTTTTTAGGCTCTTTCTTCTAACCTCTCTCTCATTTTACTACTTTCTTCTTATCTTTTTAGTCTCTTTCTTCTAACCTCTCTCTCATTCTACTACTTTCTTCTTATCTTTTTAGGCTCTTTCTTCTAACCTCGCTCTCATTCTACTACTTTCTTCTTATCTTTTTAGGCTCTTTCTTCTAACCTCTCTCTCATTCTACTACTTTCTTCTTATCTTTTTAGGCTCTTTCTTCTAACCTCTCTCTCGTTCTACTACTTTCTTCTTATCTTTTTAGGCTCTTTCTTCTAACCTCTCTCTCATTCTACTACTTTCTTCTTATCTTTTTAGGCTCTTTCTTCTAACCTCTCTCTCATTCTACTACTTTCTTCTTATCTTTTTAGGCTCTTTCTTCTAACCTCTCTCTCATTCTACTACTTTCTTCTTATCTTTTTAGGCTCTTTCTTCTTACCTCTCTCTCATTTTACTTCTTTCTACTTTTTCAACTCTTTCTTTCGCTTTTGCTTTTTATTCTTGCTTTCTCTCTTTATTTTTCATCTCTGCATATTCTTCATATTTTCCACGTTTTCTTCAGATTCATTCGTTTTTCCCTACTTATTTTTAAAGTATTCCTCTTCGTTTCTTTCTACTTTTCTTTCTTTCTGTCTTACTTTATTTCTTTCTTTATTTTCTTCTTACTTTCTCTTCTCTTTCTTTCTTTCCCTTTTTCCAGTCATACTTTCTCTTTCCCTTGTTATTCTTCCTTTTTCTCTTCATTTTTCATTTCTTAATATGTTTTCCTATTTTCCACGTTTCTTCGGTTTTCTTCGTTTTCCTTCTCACTTTAAAAATATTTTTACTTCGTTTCTTTCTTTATCTTTCTTTTCTCCTCTTTTTTTCACTTTCTCTCCTTGTTTGTATTTTTTTTCTTAATTTTCTTGAATTTTTCCACTTCTAATTTTTTTCCCACATGACTTCCTCTATTTCTTTAGTTTCTTTCCTTTCTTCTTCTTCTTCTTCTTCTTCTTCTTCTTCTTCTTATTCTTCTTCTTCTTCTTTCTTCTTCTCCTTATTCTTCTATGTCTTTCTTTTTTTTCAGTTTCCTCTTCGGCACAACAATCTTTCTTCAATTTCAGTGATGTTTTTCGTCACTTTCTACAGTCTCTTTCTTTTGTTTGCCACACTTCGATTACACTTTTTTCCATTGTTTTGCGTTTGTTTCTTCGTGTTCTATTTAATTCTTTCTCTTTTCCTTCGATTTCTTTCTACGTTTTTCTTCTCGTTCTTCATTTCTGTCTTTCTCTTTCACCCGCACGCATTCTGCTTCATTTTTCCTTTTTTTTTCTTTCCCATTCTACAACCGCTTCATTTCTTTTATCTTTCTTCTTCCTTATCCTATTCTCTCTCATATATATATATATATATATATATATATATATATATATATATATATATATATATATATATATATATACACTCTCTCTTCTACTCACCTGCCGATCAATTCGGCGATCAATCCAAAATCAATTTACTCTGCAAGAGAGTAACCTTTATATTTATTATTCTATCACGAGCTTTGGAAGCATTACGCAAATTGATGGCCATAAATTCGTCAACTTATATTCTGGAGCAGATCTTTATTCTTTCTTGATGTCTCAAATCTTATATTTATATCCACCGTGTTTTATTGCTTCAATGCAGAAGAAAACATTTGCCACTTAAAAGGTGAGAGGTCGCGAAGTATTTAAATATCCTGTTCTTCCTGAATACATACATACATACATACATATATATATATATATATATATATATATATATATATATATGTATATATATATATATATATATATATATATATATATATATATATATATATATGTTGTGTTGAATGTTAAAGACAACATAGTCCTGCATATTTTCTTTTGAATTTTCTTATATTTTCTAATGAGATTTTTATTTGAAAATTATATCGAATTATATAATTTTCAAATAAAAAGTCTCATTAGAAAATATGAGAAAATTCAAAAGAAAATATGCAGGACTATGTTGTCTTTAACATTCAACACAACATGTTTAAAAGAAAAGTTGCTGCCAAATTATATATATATATATATATATATATATATATATATATATATATATATATATATATATATATATATATATATATATATCCAAGTATAGGATTGGTGTATGCGGAATAAATTCCAATAACCAACAAATACTATTCTTTATAGAATAAATAAGTTATAAAATCACTACAAAAAAGCCATTTTGTTTCAACACTTCTGGTGTCTTATCAAGTGATGGTGTTGAATCAACACCATTACTTACTTGATAAGACACCAGAAATGTTGAAACAATCTATTTATACATATTTATGCTATAATTTTCGAATAATTATATATATATATATATATATATATATATATATATATATATATATATATATATATATATATATATAAAGATTGAACCAGTCCTGACGAACCTTCATTTTTAAGGTGGAACTTGATTTGACTCAGTAGTGTGTGTGTGTGTGTGTGTGTGTGTGTGTGTGTGCATCTTATATGTTATATGATAAAGAATCAAGTTATACAAAGAATTGATTAATGTGATTTATGACGAAATCACTTCACTAACATGACTTAATGAGACATTAACTTACAATCAATTGCTTGAATAATAAGATCATTATATTCGAGTTTTTGCCATATAGAAGACACATGCCAAGTACTTTCGACAAATTCAACTTGTCATCTTCATCGCGTAATTTTCCCATCGGAAAACATGTATAAATTGTTCCTTTAATATATATATATATATATATATATATATATATATATATATATATATATATATATATATTGGGAAATTGTATAGATGAGATACGCGGTGGAGTAGTGGCTTGGATTGCGGAATTAGAGAGCCGAGTTCGAATTCCAGTCGAAACCATTGCATTCACTTACGTGCTAATATCCTTAGGAATCCTCTTCTTCTCCCCCCGCCCAGCTCTGGGTAAATAGTAGGACAGACCGGGTTCTATAGCCTTGGATGACAACTGGGCTACCGCAGAAGAAGTGGCAACCTACTGCGGGAAAAATCTGCCTCGTCAGTCATGTATTGAAAAGATACACAATCGCCTAAGCGTGTATCACGTCTGGCGCATAACAGACTGGCTAAATAATAATAATAATAATTATAATAATGATTATTATTATTATTATTATTATTATTATTATTGTGCTTTAGAGATACATTCATAATGAGAGGGATACGAATTTTCAGTTGTCAGAAATTTAGACAAACCAAGCAAAGAGTATACGACTCTTATTTGTTAAGTCAATTCGGATGATTTTACTACATGTTCGCCATTTTTTAATTAAAAGTCTCCGCATTGATGAAGACGAGACTTCAATCGACAGAAAAGATGCTTACATATTTGAGGAACAATGTAGTTTTAGCGAATATTGAAACACAAATGACATTTATAGTTAAAATCAGAAAGAGACCGTTAAAATGCCTAGGACAACTAACGAGGAAAGAGGGCTTGGGAAATTTTATACTCACGGGACAGATTGAAGGCAAGAGGGACAGAAGAATGTATAATCTACTCAGCGAGCTTGTTTAAATGGGTGTCAGATTGGTGTTTAGATGAGATAGGAAAAAGACAAACTTTATTAAGAGCTGCAAGGGACAGGGAATTGTGGAAGGCTATGATCGCCAACGTCCTAAAGAGCAAAAAAAGACAGCACATAGAAGAAGAAGAAGAAGAAGAAGAAGAAGAAGAAGAAGAAGAAGAAGAAGAAGAAGAAGAAAGAGCAGGAAGAGGAGGAGGAAGAGGAGGAGGAGGAAAAAGAGGAGGAGGAAGGAGGAGGAGGAAGAAGAAGAAGAAGACGGAAGAGGAGAAGGAGGAGGAAGAAGAAGAAGGTAGAGAAGAAGAAGAAGAAGAAGAAGAAGAAGAAGAAGAAGAAGAAGAAGAAGAAGAAGAAGAAGAAGAAGAAGAATTGAGCATGTGAGCAACGACGAGGTCTTGGAGAGATTGCAAACAAGGAGGAAGCTTATGCTTAACATAAGGAAGAGGTAGATGAAATTTCTGGGGCACGTTATGAGGAAAATGAGCCTGGAGAATCTGATACTCACAGGCCGAATAGAGACAGGGGTAAGCATCACATGACATACGTGGCGGGCTTGGGCAGGTGGATGGCGGAGCGTGGTCTGGGGGAGTTGGCAGAAACACAAAACCTGTTGAGAGTCACAAGGGATAGGGGGAAGTGAAGGGCTTGGTGATAGTAGTCATGCCTCCGGGCGGGGGGCACAGTCCTATGGTTACAGAGAATTTCAGTTGACTTCCACCACGGTATATGTGAGCGAGCTGCGCTATAATGAGTCTGATTTGCTATCTCTACGTCACCGAGGCCCATTGGAACAGTTGGTACGTTGTTTGCTTGACAACCTAACTGTCAGGGGTTTCAATTCTCGTTAGTGGATGCGCACTGCTGATGAGTCCCAAATATAGAACTAATCGTCCGTCCAGTGCTTTTTGCGTTCTGTTGAGATTTTTTTCAGACTCAATGAATTACTTAATTTTTTATTTTTTATATATATATATATATATATATATATATATATATATATATATATATATATATATATATATATATTATGAAATGGACAAAGATAGATACAAATATTTAAGTAAATGCTCTGTTTATAATAAACAGTATTAACGACATTTACCGGCCTCAATGTCCGAGAAATTTTCATAGAAAATATGCGTCCTCTGACAGGAATCGAACCTGTATCCTATACGAAACCGTCAATAGCCTGACGTGCTTTACCGATTTAGCCATAGAGGAGCGTTTCGTTTAGCAAGGTCGATTTTACTGTTTTTAAACTACAATTCTCCATGATTTTCTCTCATACATTCATATCTGCTCAAAGCGTATCCAAATGTAAACAAATGATGTCACACATTATGAAATGGACAAAGTCAAAAAATTATTTTAAGACATTTTTTTATGTTTATATAAAAAGAACGTATAAACATAAAAAATGTATTTATATATATATATATATATATATATATATATATATGTGTGTGTGTGTGTGTGTGTGTGTGTGTGTGTGTGTGTGTGTGTGTATGTATGTATCAGTTTACTGTGCTTATGTGTACATCGTTATATGTGTATGTGAGTGTATATGTGTGCATACACGGAATTAAATAAAACAAACAATGATGGTAAGCCAGACTAGCTAAGCTAACCGTTACCCTAGTATGCTGTATGTGCCATTCAGTTCAAAATACAAGTATCATATTATACAACTGTAAATGTTGACTTCATTTTAGAAATGCTTTTAAGACGAGCAACGTCAGTTAACCTTACTAGTGTCTCCATATTTCGATATCTACTCTCGTATGCAGGCATCAATAATGCAATGTTTGCGAGGTAAAAGATTTTAGTGAAAAGGAATAACATCTTCCATAAAAGCATTTAAAATGAATCAATAATTGTGAATGAAATGATACAAAAAACATGATTTTTTTTTCAAAGTTTAATGTATTTTCTTTTGATAAATCAGAATTATTAACACTGATGGTTGCAAACTTTGATTAAACATTAAATTTGATAGTTTACCTCACCTTGGTCTATTTAAAAAAAAAAAAGAGGAAAATGTAAATTCTCTGTTAATTTCATTCTTTCTTTGCTGTACCTTCTCTCTAGTATTTCTTTTTTACATTTTTGTCTTCAAACGCGCCAACAGTTTTTACACGCTCTCTCTTTTCCCACTTCTCTCTCTTTCTCTCTCTCTCTATCTCTCTCCATCTCCCTCTCTATACTTCTCACTCTCTCTACCCCTATCTCATAATTTGTCCTCTCTCTACACACTCTCTCTAAAACTATTTTCTTTCTTGTTTCCTTTTACCGTTCGTTATATTGGAAGTTTTCCTCGAGGTATTCGTGTCGAATCGAGTTTTGCTTAGTCTAAGACGATACAAACACGTGTTTATTGGTAAGCAATTTCGCTAGTATCTCTTGAGTCAATCTCTCTTTCCCATATATATATATATATATATATATATATATATATATATATATATATATATATATGCACATGGTGCGGTGGATAAATTGTCGTCAAAATTATGCAAAAAGGAAAGTAACACTGGCATCGCAGATATTTTTAACAAATTTACACAAAAACATCTTAAAATACTAAAGTTTAAATTTTTTCAATAAATTCGCCATTGGCTTCAATCACGGCCTCTAGACGACTTCGGGATCTCCTGAAACTCTTATGGACAGTCTCTTTGTTTAACTTGATGAATGTTGTCATAATCCTTGCGGCGCGAATGCCAAGCAGTACAGCATGGCGTTCCCAAATTTCTGGCGGAGTGAATTACGGCATGGCGCTTTTTTTCTCACAGAAGGTACCCAACACTCACTACCATACTGTGCAGTCGACAAAATCATAAACAAACAACGCTTATAAAAATATAAAATAGTGCTATTTTACCCATCGAACTCTACACACACAGACACACACAGATTTATATATATATATATATATATATATATATATATATATATATATATATATATATATATATATATATATATATATCAAGTATGTGGTGCAATTCAATTTACATTACATGAATCATTCATACAAAAAACAGATATATAAATTGCGAGAATACATCTTCGCGAACCAATTTAATAAATGACATTAACCTCGAACCTGTAGATGAATGTTATGATCCCTGTTTATAAATTCCAGTTGCATAAGATCTTTTTTTATTTTTTTACAAGCTTTCATCTGTTCATACAGATATCCTCAGGTATGAATATATATTTGTTTTTTACATACAGGTAATAACAGGACAACGAAAGAATAGGTGTAATCCGAAAGATGTTTTAAGAAATGTGTTATTGTTAAATTGTAAGAAATTTTGGAGCGTGTGATCGCAACGCTGAGGTTGAGTTTTTAAAATTTAAAAATTCAACTTCAGCGTGGGAGGAAAATAATATTCGTACACATACAATTTTTTTTATTTATTGTATTTCCAACTAAGCAATAAACATATTTTTCATATAATCAACTGATGTATAACTAAATATGCATAAAAAACTGAAAAAAAATATTTAATAGGAATAAATCCAATTTATGCATTTTAATGGGTTAAAAACGTATTCATACAATACAAATGTCAGATTTTAAAACTTTTAAATTTCTCTAATACTTTAGATTATTTAAGTGGAATATTCTAGAATGTTCCACTAATGTTATCAGTAGTTATTTTTTAGCCTAAAAAGTCAAACATAACATTCTGTAATTGAGCAAGAAGATTATCATGATGGTAATAGGTAAAGAACTGACAAATTCGCAAAAGAAAAAGAACTGATTGTTAAGCTCTGGAAAGAAGGTAAAAGTTACAGAAAAATCTCAGACAACGTGAAGATTCCGTTTACTACCATTAGTTGAAAGGTATAAAAAAAAAATCAAAACTGGTGAAAACTAAAGAAGACGTGCTCCACGAAAGATTTCTTCAAGATCTTCGAGAAAATTAGTGCGTCAAATTAAACAAAATCCAAAGGTTTCTCGCCAAGTGTTACAAGAAGATTTGCTTTCATTAGGAATCTGTGTCACTACACGGACAATTAGCAACGAACTTCAAAGAAACTATCTAAAGCCACGCTCCCTTCGAAAAACTCTACTATTATTGAAAAGACAGAGATGCCAGGGTGAAATTCGTTCGTGAACATAAGGATAAAGAACAAATCCTATTGAGAAAGAGTATTATGGACAGACGAAACCAAATTTGTCTGTGTGTGTGCGGATAGATAGATAGATAGATAGATAGATAGATAGATAGATAGATAGATAGATAGATGTGTGTGTGTGTGTGTGTGTGTGTGTGTGTGTGTGTGTGTGTGTGTGTGTGTGGTGCCCCAGAATATGTATACATACTACAGGAAACGAAAAACTTGTCTTTCGTAGTTTTATCAAATTGCGATAACACTCTTTACAGTAGGATTTTGCGTATCGCAGAAAACCAGACTACAATGGCGGCTCTGAGACAAGAAATTGAAAATACATGCGCAGCAATCCCGCTGGACCCTTTGAGCAACGCTGCCCAAGCATAGTTGGGTTTACTATTAAATACTTCTAACGCTGAAAGATGGTAAAGGCCACCACTTCGAGAATCCCTTCTGATTGTAGAGTCCAAAGGTAATTTGTATTCATCTCCTGATGCCTAAGTAAATTTAATATCACAATAACTATACACGTTTGTTTTTTTTCCTTTCCTGAAGTGGGTATACTTACTTTTGGAGGACTCTGTATATGTAAATACAAATATATATACATACATATTAAGTATCTACCGAACTGTGTATATGCATATACATATATATATATATATATACTGGACCCCCCGTCGTTTTCGACGTATGAATGGTGATTCTTAAAGCCAACAGCCAGTTTACTCGCACATACCATCTGATCAGAGTGGTGAATTATTGTGACGAACCAGCCACACTTTTTAAAAGAGCCGAATACAGAGGACCGGCGCAGAGTATGAAACAAAATCCCCAAACGATCCTTTTCAGCTACAAGGTCACCAAACAACCCTCCGCGTTTTTTTTTTTTTTTTTTCATTCAGAGTTGTCCTTCTCCTAGACCGTTCGCGCAACAAATAAGTTTATAGGACATGTCTGTCCTGCAAGCTGGGGGGTGGGGAGAAGAGATGGATTCATATCCCGTAAATGAATGTAATGAACACGTCTGGAATTCGAACTCGAATATATATATATATATATCAATTATGTGGTGCAGGTTCAATTTATATTACGCGAATCATTCATACGAAAAGCAGATAATGAAGTTAATGATATGGCAAGAATCACTCTCGCAAACAATTTTTAATAATAAAATACATTAACCTCGAACCCGTTAATGAATTTGATCGTATGAAACGATTGAAAGCTAGTAGTAAAAAAAGATCTGATAAAACTGGAATTTATAAACAAGGATCATACCATTCATTAACGGATTCGAGGTTAATGTATTTTATTATTAAAAATTGTTTGCGAGAGTGATTCTTGCCATATCATTAACTTCATTATCTGCTTTTCGTATGAATGATTCGCGTAATATATATATATATATATATATATATATATATATATATATATATGTGTGTGTGTGTGTGTGTGTGTGTGTGTATGTGTGTGTGCGTGCATGTGTGTGTGTGCGTGTGTGTATATGTGTTTGTTTCGTTAAAGACATCTGACAAGGTACTGCGATTCTTACTTAATTTTTCTTTTGTTTGTACAAGAGTTTTGTTTTCATGGCACAAAGTGTGTAAAAACCGTTCAAATGTTCTTTGCGGGCGCTTTTGGCTATACTTTTAGCCATTATCAAGGATGAATTTATGTTTACTTTTTAACTTAATGTATGGGTTGTGTGTGTATCTAGATTTATAAGGGTGTGTTATTTTCCAAACACAGTCAGCAAACTGTGACCGTGTTCGTAGTTAATGTTACTGAGTGTTGGCATTTTCTTTTTTATTATTAGGACATTATTTTTAATCTTTTTTTACATGTGGAATAGGTTATTATACATATATATATATATATATATATATATATATATATATATATATATATATATATATATATATATATATATATATATATATATATATATAATTCCATTTCACACATTAATATTATTTTATTCTGTGCAACAAACTTATATATATATATATATATATATATATATATATATATATATATATATATATATTAGATTTCATCTAATATATATATATATATATATATATTAGATTTCATCTAATAAAAAGTTTTCGTCAACAAAAAATTGGTCGACCAGAGTAAGAACTTTTTTAAAGCAGCCGTTGCCAATCTGGTGTTCATTATCAAGAGATAAAGAATTAATAGTAATAAATAAAATTAAACGTTCACTTAACTTCTGCATTATGCGAAGTGATGATCTACCATATATATATATATATATATATATATATATATATATATATATAGATATAGATATAGATAGATAGATAGATAGATAGATAGAGATAGATATAGATATAGATAGATAGATATTAGGCAAATGATTGACAAAGAGGAAAAAATACTGTGTTCCTTTTTAAATCTTCTGTATGCCACATCCTTTTAGGTAATAGCCGATCATGGCTCTCCACAATTTCCTATCCCTTTTGGTAATTAGCATTTTTCCACCATTTGGTAAGTATCCTACACTATCGGGCGTATGAAGTGTGTTATATACCGTACCTATGAACACTGATGTGTATATCCCAATCCCCATAAGTACGTTGGTCACTATTGCTAGGTCTGCTGCTAAGATTGCTTACTCACTGTGTCATGCCGGATAATATTCTTCGCCAGGTCCAGCTACGAAATAGCCGGGAAGTTAACATCATTCAGGTAAATGACAAAATTTGACCTAAGTGTACGTGTGTGGCGGTTGGGGGGGGGTAATTATTTTCAGATGGAGTGTATCTGTATTGGAACAAAATAAATCAAGACAAGAGAGAAAACTATTCTAAATTGACGCGTTTCGTCCTCTGAGAGCAAAACAAGGTAGGATTTATTTTGTTGCCCGTGTTTATATACAAAAGCAATGATGTCATTGGTTTATCAAAGCTTTTAAAGTTGAGAAGGTTCATGAATCTTTATTCTCCACCTGACCTTTCTTGAAATAATTACTACTTTCCCAAGCCAGCATACACGACCACAATTATGTTGAAAATTCGAAAGAAAATGCTTAATTCCACCAACACATGTTTTTAAGATTTACAGCACATATTTTCATCTCATACCACAACAATTTAATCTCACTTTAAATAATACTAATCTAAAAACAATTTTTAAAACGTATTAAGTTGCTTCTTGCTAGTCTTTGAATTATGATACGCTATGTTTTGACTGATCTTTCAACCTTCATTGCGTTGGAAGAATTCATATATATATATATATATATATATATATATATATATATATATATATATATATATATATAATATCTAAATTAATATATAAAAAACACTAATTGAATTTTGTTTTTCTAGGCTTTCAGGTAAGACGTTTAGCCATTTTGACACCATTTGTCGTAAGACTCATTGAAAAAACCCTTGAGTAATTCAGCTAGAAAGAGAATAGGCTAAAATCGTATGGTTTCAGCCCTACTGTTTCCCTAATGAGTAATAGTGAAAGGAAAAAGAAAATTCAGGCCTTCAGTAATGGTAACAACTTTCATACCCTTGTTTCCATCTTCAAAATCCCTTCAAGAATCATCAAGAGAATGGTGAATAAATTTCAAAATTGGGAACACTAAACAGGAAAACTAGATCAGAAGGTCACAACAGGAACAGGGATAATCATTTCAAGCGCTAAAGAGATCAATTAGAAAAGATGCAATTCAAACCACAAGACGTTTGGCACGTAAAAGAGAAGTTTCAGCTATGACAGTACAAAGAGCAGTGAAAAAGGACTTGAAAATGAAATCGTACGTGAAACCTGTGAGGCATCTTGTTATTCCAGGATAGAAAGTTCAATGGTTAGAGAGGGTGAGAATCATATTGAATAAGTTGAAAAATGATCCTAGAATAATATATATATATAATATAAATATATATATATATATATATATTGGAATTTTTTTCAACATCTGATGAACTTACGAACCTTTAGCATGATTAAATAATGGTGAACGTCATATTAGTTTATGATCGATTTCATGACGAAACTTCCGATACGCTTAAAGAGTAATTACACATTCTTATTTTCAAGATAAAGTTCAATAATGTTATAAAAATCTCGTAGAATTACAGTAAGATATCTTAAATCATTTCTAAGACGCAAATGTTCAAAGCTTAATCTAACAAATGAACAATTTCGCTTTTACACGATTTGGACAATTTTGCTGTTACAACTGGTATATATATATATATATATATATATATATATATATATATATATATAAGGCAAGATGCGTGTGTGTGTGTGTTTGTGTGTGTTGTGTGTGTGTGTGTGTGTGTGTGTGTGTGTGTAACGAATACACGGCTGCAATTTTCGACGGATTTGCATCAAAATGTACATGCACATGCTCCAAGTTGCATTTCCCAACTCCCATCGATAGTGGAAATAATCGATTTTTCATGCTTCTACGGCAGTTTTCATGTAGTTTGCGGCCATTTTCTACTGGCCAGAGTGAGAGCCTATAGTTGGCTGCCACGAATAAGCAGGAAGATTCTATTGACCAGTGTGAGAGCCAACAGCTGACTGACACAAATGTTAACTAGCAAAAAAAAAATAATCGATAGCTGCATTCGTCACAAGTGGGAAAAATTTAAATCTAAATGGCACGTTACTCCAATTGGGTCATTCGCTTGCTTAAACTCAACGTTGATTCTGATTCCGCAGAACTGGTTTGGGTGTGAAAAAGTATTTGTTGTTAACATTCTTTTTTCATTCGGTTTTTCCAGTTACGAGTCCTTTTTTAAAGCTGATCGTTTTGTGTTCATTTTGTTTAGTTCTTTTTTCGTAACAGATTTAATGTTTAGTATAGAGCTTAGAAAAAGTCCCAGTGTGAGATAGGCAAGAAGTAAGGCATGTAGCAGCATCAGGGCACTCCTTTAAAGGCAAGGAAGGGCAAAAATATTTTAAGTCAAGTGATAGCGATTGCTGTATGAGTCGTACGAATTTTGAATCAAGCACGGGCACCGCCGGGCCATGCTGCTAGTAAATTAGTATATATATATATATATATATATATATATATATATATATATATATATATATATATTATGTTTATTTATTTTTTATTTTAATCCTCTCAAGTTCACGAATCAATTTATTAGTTTCTGTAAAAAATTGATCAAGAAAATGAACATTCCTGTCCATATTCACTATTTATAGAAATATTAAACGACAATACGTCTATACTCCCCCAGGAAAATAAAAAAACAAAAAGTTTACATTCTGGAATTTACTTAACAAATTCCCGCCCAAAATAAATGAAACCAATTATAAGTATAGCAAAAAATGTTTATAACAGAAATTTGTTAAAATATCTAAATTTGTAATTGTTAAAACTACAATTAAAAACAATATTTTAAAACACGTAGTAAAACTTTTATTAATAATTTACATAATTTAAGTTACCTCCCTTACATAGCGATTTTATTTCCAAATTTTACGTCATTCATGCACACATATTCATAATTATATTAATTTTTGTCTTAGCAAATTCAACCCTGAAGATGATCTTGGATGAGATTGAAAGTACTTGGGAAAATAAGAATATTATGGATGATTAGGGCTTTTTTCTTGATCAATTTTGCACAGACACTAAGAAATTGGTTATGAGCTTTCCGGCAGTATAATAAGAATAAATATATATTTCTAGATTATTCAATCAGGCATGCTTGAGTGAAGATATGCTGCATATATATATATATATATATATATATATATATATATATATATATATATATAGTAAAAAAGACATACTTATCTTAGCCGACACGTTTCGTCCACTGATGGACGATATCTAGGGAATTTCAAGAATTTTATTTTGTAACAAGTATTTATAAACAAATGTTAAAATGTTGCCAATTTTTTTCAAACTTTTTACATCTAAGAAACGCTCATGAACATTCATCTATTTAACAGAAAAGTCGAGGTAAATTATGGAAGATGCTAAGCGATGTAATTTAATCTCTAATAATTATGGAAGATGCTAAGCGATGTAATTTAAAGTCTCATAAACAAAAGCGAGTAAATGATGTTGATTTTTTTTATTTGATAAAACATAATTTTACGTATGCTATATTTATGGGTAAAAGTTCCTAATATGGATCGAGCGTAGGTAAATACAAAAGTAAACACTGAGATCAAAACCGAGCAGCGACAGTCTATTTCAGGCTTGAACTCAGTCTTCCTGATCTGACGATTACATTCAAGCTTAAAACAGACGGTCGTTGCTCGGTTTTTCCATCAGTGTCTATTTTCAGATAGTTTTTATGACTTTTTTTCTCATATTCTCTAACACTCAGTAACCCATTTGCATCTTACTGGTTTTATTGCGTTAATTGAAGTGAAATGATTTAAAATATCTATCTATCTATCTATCTATCTATCTATCTATCTATCTATCTATCTATCTCATTTTATTCATATTTATCTATATATTTCCTCCTCCTTCCCTCTACTTCTTTGTTCCTTATATTCATATCTATCTACCTATTTTCTATTTTTGTTCATTTCTTTCTACATATCTATCTATCTCTCACTCCCTAAAACTCTCTCCCGATATATATATATATATATATATATATATATATATATATATATATATATATATATATATATATATATATATATGTATGTATGTATGTATCTGATATCCCCTGACGCGTGGACGAATCTATAGGGTCTACGAAACTAGAGTCGGGATCCTGAAGGTAACATCAATCACCTTACTGAAAAATTTAATATTTGTATTGCATGGCCTAGAGTAAGATATGTGACTGAGGTCAAATCAGTCGGGTTTCGATCCCGGCTTGAAAAGATCAGACGTCTAGCCACACTAGAGAGCTGTGATACAGCGAAACAATCCGTCTGTGGAGGACACTATATATGCTCCCGGGAAATTCGGTTGAGCTCTCGAGAGAAAACAGTTTTTAAAAACAGCATAAAAAATATATTACACTTCAAGTACGAATTTATTATTTGTATCTGAGTATTTCATATAGAAAAAACGTTAAAATTTCCCTTCTTCTCTCCCGTGCGAGGATATCTGAATGAAGCCAAATCGGTCCGGTTTTGATCCCAGTTTGAAGCAATCGGACGTCTAGCCACACTGAAGAGCTGCGAAACAGTCTGTTTATGGATGACAATATATATATATATATATATATATATATATATATATATATATATATATATATATATATGTATATGTATATATATATATATATATATATATATATATATATATATATATGTGTGTGTGTGTGTGTGTGTGTATTATAAATGCGAATGTCACTGTGTCACACTTTTTCAACTCCGAAGCCCAACATATCATACCATTTTGGAATCAGGCCAACTCCGCGAACAAATTAAAACCATTCCCAGCGAGATACGGATCTAGACCCGCTGTCCTGAAATTTTGGATTTCACGTTTATTGTTTTCGGCGACATTTTATCCGACAATTTTTTTATTTTATTTTATTTTATTTTTTTTGTCCGGTAACAATTCTTATAACTTGGAAATAAATTTGGGAATAATATAAATTAATTGCGAAATCCAGCTAAAGCCATCAGGAAATAAAAATAGTTGTTTGTACGGAAATTAAGGACCTACCTGCATCAGACCGTCTTTAAATTATGTAGCAGCAGAGAAATTAGAGATGAACTTTTAAAAGTTAACTTAAATATTACTACAATAATTAAATGCAGCGATCAATTTTGACTTCTGTAATTTATTATTGCCTATCTCATCTATTCTTCCTACCTATTATGATGGAGGTCCAATCAACGCAGGAACTAGTTTTAATGCTGCCCGATAGAGCAACTTTTAAGCTAGTATACATACATATATATATATATATATATATATATATATATATATATATATACAAACACACACACACATATATATATATATATATATATATATATATATATATATATATAACTGTTTATTCAAATTTATCTATATATCCATCTATCTCAGTGTATGTCTCAATCTTTTCGTTTATCTATTTTCTTGATTCATTTCCCATGGGTAATATTCATAGATCTATGTCAGCCAATATTAATATACTGACTTCTTCTTCTTCTTCTTCTTCTTCTTCTTCTTCTTCTTCTTCTTCTTCTTCTTCTTCTTCTTCTTCTTCTTCTCTCTCCTCCTCCTCCTCCTCCTCCTCCTCCTCCTCCTTCTTCTTCTTCTTCTTCTTATCTCTTCGATAATTAACCTATTCTATCGACCTTTATCTCGCCACACGTTACTCAAAGAATCTCTGCCTATTCAATGAATTATACAATCAGACCATTTTTCTTGACAAAAGCAATCGAAAAACTCATTGAGCGATATTTATAGATGAGTGAAATCATTCTTATTTCTTTTCACTGGTGAATGCAATCAGGCCAGCAGCAACGAAGCTTAAGCCGTTCTCGCTATAATGACTTCCAAAGTTCGATGCATAAATTTAAATCTCTTCACTAAATAAATTATATTGACGCAAGTTTTATTTATGAAAAACTAGCCTTTTAAAGATTAGAAATCATTTCTTTTCATTCAAAATAACTTGGAACTCATGGAAATGAATATTTCCTGTAAGTCTAAACTACTGAATCATGAAGAATTCCGAATAGATTAAAATTTAATTTCAATTCTATTATACTTATGGATGGACAGGTATAAGAAATGTAGATATCTTATTGCGGCATTCGGTCAAATGTATCGAAATGAGACTGGAAGATTATATAACGCCAAAAAAATCAGCCTTTAAAATCCAAGATTTTTGCAAAAAAATATATTTGAAAAAAAAATGGAAAATATATTTGAACTCGTATCAATCGATAGATTTTTACTCAGGTGAGGTCATTCGAGTGAATTTGGATTTCACCAACTCTTGCTCTACGACTGGGGCTCTTTTCAGATTAGATTTGTGTAGTATGTGACTCCTTTCAGATGAAACCAAAATTTTTGCTTTCAAAACTGCAACAGCATCAGCGGGTTAAACTGGATTACTATTTCAGTCAGTTATGGGAATCCGTGATACACGCTTAGGCGATCATGTATAATTCGATACATAACTGACGAGGCAGATTTTTTTTATCCGCAGTAGGTTGTCATTTCTTTCTGCGGTAGACCAGTTGCCATCCAAGGTTATAGAACTCGGTCTGTTCTGCTATTTACCCACAGCTGGGGCGGGGAGAAGAAGAGGATTCATACCTTTCCCAGATGTCTTAGCACGTAAGTGAATGTAATGGATACGACTGGAATTCGAACTCGATTACTAGTTACCATATCTATATCCGCGCATCAAATGATAACAGTGGCTGCCCTCTGCATATGAACAGGTCAGACGGGCGATCAAAGGAGGATAATATGCAAACACCCTAGAGACGAGAAATCTCTTACATGCAAGCATAATGATCCACATTCGGAGAAAGTCCCCAGGTCCACACATCACTCGCTGATTTTAACTGACAAAATTCGAAATGTGGCATAGTATTTTGTTTTGTATGTGCCCTGAACTGGTGTATTTGGAAACTACGGTCGTTGGTCCGTAGTTGGCCGAGCTGGTTGCGTCGCTATCTTAGTCTCCACTGCAGTATGAAGACCAATAAAACAAAGTCATCAACAGCAAACGGTGACAGTCAATTTCATGTTTGGATGCAATTGACATGACATGAAAATCGGTTTTAAGCATGAAACAGACTATCACCTCTAAGTGTTGACTTCTATGTTCACTTTTTGTTGTGGGGTTACTTTCCGCAGTCGAAACTGTATTTGGACTAAATTCGGTCCTAAATAGGTTCCTCGTACAAAAATATTAGGAACTTGTTATAATAAGTAATCTAGTTGTGGTAGCTGACTACTTTCGTATTCGACTCCCAGTCGACCCTCACTGACTCTTACTTATATTAGGTGGAGAGTCTATTATCTATAGACTAGGTGTGTTTCACCATAACACTTATACATATATATATATATATATATATATATATATATATATATATATATATATATATTGACAATAATGCGATTAATATATATTACCAAAATCAAATGCACCAAAAAACTATATAGCAATAAAAAAAACTCATATTAGTTATATAAAACCAGTCAATAAAAACAAATACATCAGATTCATTATTCAATAAGAAAAATGCAAAAATAGAAACCTAGTTATTTACTACGCCCCATTAATGTTGTGTATGAATATATTTGCCTATTCGCAGAATATTTCCCTGTAAATAAAAAAATACAAAACCATTTGCATATGATATAAAACAATCACACTCTCACAGACTCACATGCTACTTATCGAACTACAGTTCCATTATATATTACATTAAGCAGAAAAGGATCATAGTAACATGAGACAGCTAGTCACAATACCAAAATATTGCAAACTCAAATAGTAAAACAATACTTATCATCCTTGAAACAATACTCATACAACAAAAACAATCATTAATAAATACAAACAATTATGACTTAAAGAGTCCGTATCCACAAATGTACGAGGGTCATTCAATAAATAAGGTGAATTTTTAATACACCACAGAATTAATACACCACATAGCATTATATTAAATAATACTATAATATTATTAATTACATCAATGCATCACAAATTATCATTTAATTAAAAGTAGTAATTAAATATTACCATTATTAAATGTTACTATTAGGTATTATTATCTAACTAGACATTACATTATTATAATTATATTCTTAGTATATTGTTATAACGTAAAATTATTATATTATACACATTTTTATATTATTATTAAATATTACATATATATAATCATTATACGAGGGTCATTCAATAACTAAGGTGAATTTTTCGGTATAAGGATTTCTAATACAGATAGAAGCTTTCTCTTTTTTATTTTTTGTTTTTGTTTTACTTCTTTTTCACATGGATTTAATTTCTTTTGCAGATTAAAAAAAAACTTTCAGAGTTTTGGCGATTAACAAAGATGGCCGACCAAGAAGCATGCTCCAAGACTGAACAGCGGTCAGTTATCGTTTTTGGTTGCTGAAGGGTGCAAACCAGTTGAAATTCATAGGAGAATGTCAACTGTGTATGGTGCCACATGTTTCAGCCAAAAAAAATGTCTACAAGAGGGCTAAATTGTTTAAAGAAGGACGGAGCAGTGTTGAGGATGAAGACAGGCCTGGGAGGCCTACAGAAGTGAGGTCTCCTGAGGTGATCGAATCAGTCAATGACCTCATTCAGTCTGACAGAAGGGTGACAGTGGATGACATTGCAAGGACTTTGAGCTTATCTGTTGGGGCAAACGCAGGGGTCATCAGTCAGAAGGAGTCATCTTGCATCATGACAACGCAAAGCCTCACACAGCAGCCCAAACGGTGCAGACCATCAACGAGCTGGGCTGGGAACTGCTCCCTCATCCCCAGACCTTGCCCCTTCAGATTTTCACCTGTTTGATCCCTTGAAAGCGTTCACGAGAAGCACGAAGTTTAAAAGTGACGATGAAATTAAAAGTGTTGTGAGCGACTGGCTGAGACATCAGTCCAAAGATTTTTACGCTGAGGGGATACGGAAGCTTGTGCACAGATGGGAAAAGTGTGTGACACTGCTGGGAGACTACGTTGAAAAAAAAGTAAGCTTCTATCTGTATTAGAAGTCCTTATACCGAAAAATTCACCTTATTTATTGAATGACCCTCGTATATACAAAAACACAGGCGTCACACCTTGTGTAGAGGACGAGTTGTATGGGTTAAGTGGTATCAGAAGGTTTAGGTTGTTAGATCGATGTGGTCTTTACATTCATCCTCAACAATATTAAAGTTCAAAAATATGGAACAAACAAAGCAAAGAATAAATTGAAATAATACAAACATTTATATACAACTGAAGAATATTTACAATAGTGTTTTTTTATGTTGCCGGATGTTCGATATTAGAAGTATTGTTAGATTGGTTTAAGACAAAAAAAGTTGCGTACCCTTAACTTGGCATATTTGTACCTAAACTCATATTAGAAGTAGATTGTAGATTGTACTTGCGTAAGTGTCGTAAAGTTCTTTACTTATTGAGCAGTTAGTGTTCTGTTCACTTTGGGCAAGTTGTTTTATGTTCGAAAGTTCTTTAACGTCTGACTGCGTTAGTCAAAGACGGGAGTTCCTTGAGCGTTACATTTTGGCAATGTGTGAGTGGTCGAAATTGGTCGTTGTCGGCTCGGGTTTGCTCGGGACTACTCTGCTCCGGTCTGGATTGCTCGGCTCTGCTCCGGAATGCTCTGCTCCGGAATGCTCGGTGTGACACGTGCTTCCGGGTCTTTTATACAGTCTCAGAGGCTCCAGTAAGAATGGCGCGTATAATGATCGTGCGCGTGGGAGCGATCTGATTGTTCGAAACTGACCAATCAGCAAGCCGGATTTACGGTGATCGACCAATGGATACAAGAAGAGTGCATTTCCAGCGGAGGGTAGACTGGCTGTCGTGGAAGATTCCACACTTGCTTATTTACAACTCTCTTTGCCTACGTCACAACTCTCACCAATTTTATGAATCTTATCAACGTGCCCTCATGATGACTTAAAAAAGTCGAATGTTTGGACCATATTTCTTCCGAAATGAATAATTTCCGACGGAATTCTTTCTCATCCGAGAAGGATTATTCGTAATTTGGAAAAGTAGAACAATTAATCGATACAAAATTACTGTTGTCTACAATAACTTTGCCTAAATACACAGTATAGGTTTATATGTAAATGAAAATCCCGATGATGTAAAAAACGAAAAATATATATATATATATATATATATTTGTAACAGTCTCCAGCTTTATTCAAGGAGTAGGATTTTCTTTTATTTCACCAACGTCAATAGATTTTTCTCTGAAACGTTGCTAGAAAGAATTAACCCTAATATACATTTCTAGCTATTTTGAAGAAGATTTTGTTGTTGATGTTGATAGTTTTTTCATCATGTTTTGACTGTTTAAGTTATATTTTATTTTTGTGTTGTTCTGAATAGGAGCGTTTATTCCGAGCCTTCGCTAATTAGTTAAATATAATTCTGAAACTAAACTCATATCTTAGCCTCTAATCCCCACTCACAAGATCTTCTCCTTATATACATTATAAACAGTAAAGATCTGACTAAATGCAATTAGACAGTTATTGATGACAGGTATTAGGCAGGACATCTTTCTCGTATGAGCGATAGCAGATTTCCAAAACAAGTTCTCTTTGGCCAGCTTCTAACAAGCTGCTTAGTTGGAAGGCCACTCTTACGTTTCAAAGACAAACTCAAAGTCTATCTAAAGTGATGCATCATCCCCTTTTCTTCCTAATAAAACAAAACATCAGATCGAAGGAATTGGCGCCTGTCCAACTTCTCATCTATGAAAACGTTTGAGCGAGACTTGAATATGGGGATCAACTGTCAGCACGCTGTTCCTCTCAGTGATAGCCATACTGGCTAAAGTAGGGCCACCCGTGGAAACCTGTAGCAATTGAGTCCTCAACGACTCGAGCAAAATCGCTCAACACCATGTTACATCCGTCTAAAAGTTTGTAAAACACCTGCAAGCCGCTGAAGACAAATGCGTGTCCATCAAAGTTGAGAACCTCTTTATTTTATTGAAACATCATTTGTCGTCCGCGACGAGAGAGTTCAATCTATCTATTTATCTATCTATCTATATCCCCCCTCTCTCTCTCTCTTTTTCTCTCTCTCTGTCTATATATATATATATATATATATATATATATATATATATATATATAATGCAAGACTCTTCGGTAAATCGAATCGAGTTCTCTCAGTCACTGTCCGTTTATCTAAAAATAAATATGCTTAAATTCACTTTCATCCCTGTCAACGGCTTAGGTGTAGAATCACCGACTGACACAAATTCAGTCGTGTCTAGATCCTAGCTAGAGGCAACCGAACGACTAGCCACACATATGAGCTGTGATACAGCGAAACAGTCTGTCTGTGGATGACAATATATATATATATATATATATATATATAATGTACTCTCCCGTCGAGTTCGAGCCTGGTCATTACCTAGATGGGTGCGCGCTTAGGAATATAAGGTGCTATAAGCTTAGATGTGCAGGTGGTGTAATGAATAATGGCTCGAAACTGTTAATCGGAGAAGCGAGTTCTAATTCCCGTTGAATTCGTTATATTCACGCGCAAATACCCTGGGGAAAAGGTATGAATCCGCCTCTCCTTCCCCCAGCTATGGGTTAACTATTGAGACTTGTATCATTAAACTATTATTATCTCAAAAATAATCTTACAATCTAAAAATATTTTCGGGCTTTTAGTAACCTGCTAACGGTTGGTAGGCCTTAAAAAAAATCGAATCAATAAATTAAACTGTATAGCAATATTTTACCCGGTTGAAGATACAGATATACTTCAGTTTGGAAACGTGTGAGACAAAGAGATAAGATTTTGACTAAATTGTTTGAAGCATGGCACAAAACAATTTTCTAGAATATGAGCTACTTTGAAATGAGAGCAAACGCAATTACTTGAACACTCGACAATTTGATGGTAACATTTTAATAATATCAGAATCATGGGATGAATTCCAAGAAATGCTGATTGACGCAAATAAAGAAATGTCTCAAGGTAGGTGTAAAACAGGACAGAAATAAAACAAACGTAATGTTCCGAAAATGGTCATAAAAACAGAAAACAATGTTCAGGAATATACCTACTTAGGTCAGCTAATAACATTAAAAGAAACCCATGAAATTGAAAGAAAACGTCGTATAACCATTGCTCGGAAAACATTAAAAAAGAGTTAAACTTTTAAACTGACTCACTCAAAGTTTGTACTTAACTATTTCAAACCTCGCACAGACGTGTACATATACACACACGAACATACCCGCATACATACACACACACGCACACACACACACACACACATATATATATATATATATATATATATATATATATATATATATATATTATAATTTTTTCATATAGACAAAAACAATTGACTCACTACAAAGATGCAACTTCGTTTCGGTGCATTTAATTGCACCTCGACTGGTGAGAACCAAAAATGGTGAGAACCAAAAAAATTCTAAGGTTCACTGCATTAATTCAAAATTAGTCTCAATACTGATAGTAGAGCAATAATTATTTATTAGAATTTTTTCATATAGACAAAAACGATTTACTCACTACAAAGATGCAACTTCGTTTCGGTGCATTTAATTGCACCTCGACTGGTGAGAACCAAAATGGTTATGAACAGTTCTGTTTATAATAAGGCCTCTCGTGGAACGTCACTTGCTTTTTCCCATTTGTTTGAAAAAAAAAAGTACATTTTAAGAGGGGGCTTATAAGGATAAAGAAAAGATAGGAAAGGCAAAAAGGTGACAGAGTGAGACAATAGTGTTTGTTGATAGCAGTTTGGGGAAGTATTATTGAGGTGTTACAGTCATGGCTCGACCCGAAAAATTGAAATCAACAACAACGGTCAAAGGCTTAGGCACAGCAATTCCAAGCCTCCTAAGAGTGAGGGGTGAGGGAGGAAATGTGAAAATAGAGAGAGTAAGATGAAAGCATGAAAAAGGAAGGAGGGATAAGTTCAAACGATGATTATAGTAGTAACTGGAAACGCTTTTGGTAACTTTTAAACAAAACCAGAGCTGAATATGCCTATTTAGGCTGGAATTATTGCTACTAGTTTTGTAATCAATGAATAAATTAACAGGTGGAGATTTTTTCTTGGTATGTTGAATACTTAAGTTATTTAGGGTTTTTTAAAGAATATGTTTTAGTTCAGAATTTAAGATATAAGTAGAAAGCTATATAAATGTATGGGATATTGATATAACTTTTATGACCAAATTTTGGTCTATTGTCGGACTGTATAACTTGTAGAATAAGTATGGATGGATATCAATTTATCTGATATTATTGCTAGTATTATATATGTCCAAAAACATTTTAAGAATCCTAATCTAAGATAGATTAGTAGAAAGGTATATAAGAGGGTAGAAATTATATCAAAGGAGGGGATTTATAATTTTAAACGTTTAGGGTTATGGATTTGAAAGTTTAGCAAGATTGTAATGTTAGATCTTTACAAAAAAACAGTGGTTTCAAATCTTTGATTTTATAACTGGCTGTTGTTCAAAAGTTTAATAATACATATTATTCCTGCAAACATAAAAAACAAGGTTCGTTCAAAGATTTGCAATTTCTGGCTTGTTTTAGGATTTTCCACTTAACCTTAGGTTTTTTGCTTTCCTCGTTCAGTTGCCAAAAGTATTTAGAAAGTGATGTCATATTACGTTTGATTGTATTAATAAAAGAAGATATCTGATTGTAATATCGATCCTTAAAATGTCTTCTAGTGGATCGCACATACAATTTAATATCCTTGGGGTTCTCATTTGATGAGATATAGCACATATATACAATGGATTTTGTTAGGAACCTGTTTCTTAATAGACATTGATCGGGGATTCTGCAATTGCATAGCTCAGTTAACTGGGGTATATAATAATTTGTGTTTGTGTTGCGTTAATTTCGCGTTAAAAGGAGGCACGGTGGAGTAATGGATAACGGCTCGGATTGAGGAATCGTAGAGTCGAGTTCGAATTCCAGTCGAATCCGTTACATTCACTTACGTGCTAACAACCTTGGGAAAGGTGTGAATCCTCTTCTTCTCCTTCCAACTATGGGTAAATAGCAAGACAGACTGGGTTCTATAGCCTTGGATGGCAACTGGTCTAGGAGAAGGTCAACTCTGAATTCAAAACCAATCGGCGTCTGCACTGGCATCCGGCGGCCTCTTGGTTACTCCTGCCTCTGCGTCTGTGGAAGTTCTGCGGCAAGTAAGAGCATATTCCTCCCTCCACTGGGATAGCACGCGTGGTGTGGGGACCGCGTGTGAAGTTCAAACTCCCTTGTTACTCCGTTTCAAGAATTCGCCGCCGTTGGAATCGGGAATGGCTGTCGCTCGTTTCAGCATTGGCGACGGATCGCCGTGCTTGGTCGGCCTTCGTTCCGGACGCGGTGAATTCTTTGGAAGGAGCCGGCTTAACCGATCCAGGGTGAATGCCGCAACATACATACATAACATTATTCTCGTTATAAAGTTCCAATATTCTATTGTTGGGTGATTTAATAATTTTATCTAGATTTCTAGAACAGCAATAATTAATTTTTTAGGCTATTGTGGTTGAAGATGTCCCTTAATTATAGGAAAGTGTTTTTTAATTAGATTTAAAAATGAGTGCCCCAATGTCATACGGATTATTTTGTTGAGGGAGGTGTATACCAAATTATTTTCCTTCCTCTATTGTTTTTACTAGAGTAACTATAATTTTCCCTATATTTAATTTCGGAAGATCTGTAGCTGCTGTCGGTAAGGATTTTGTTATAAACAATTTTGTCTTTATCGAATATTTCTTTGGGAGAAGAGTGCTGGTTTCTACGACGTTCAACAGATATGATTAATAACCGGCGCTGGGTGATTGGAATTAGGATTTATATAAATGGGGTTAGCGTTATTTTTCAAGAAATGTTGGAAATTATTAAGGGCTA
Organism: Acanthosepion esculentum; assembly: GCA_964036315.1. Taxonomy (NCBI): domain Eukaryota; kingdom Metazoa; phylum Mollusca; class Cephalopoda; order Sepiida; family Sepiidae; genus Acanthosepion; species Acanthosepion esculentum. The sequence goes on along the minus strand of OZ038496.1, from coordinate 33,955,151 downwards.
AGTTTAAGTTTATATTTAAGAAATCCACTTGTTTAATGTTAGAATTAATTTTAACTTTGAGGTGTAAAGATTTAAACACACTATGAATCAATTTCCTCAACTTATCTACCTTACTCCTGGGAGAATTATTTACTACCATCAGGCTATCGTCCCTATAAATCCCTATATTATTAAACTAATTTCATTATGTGCAGTGAGATTAGGCAAAATAAATAGTCCGACCAAGTCAGATGACTCAGCAGAATCCAACGAGC
>OZ038496.1:33942397-33949897 GCA_964036315.1 Acanthosepion esculentum | reverse complement strand
CTTCTTTAAACAATTTAGCCCACTTGTAGACATTTTTTGGCTGAAACATGTGGCACCATACACAGTTGACATTCTCCTATGAATTTCAACTGGTTTGCACTCTTCAGCAACCAAAAACTTGATAACTGACCGCTGTTCAATCCTGGAGCATGCTTCTTGTTTGGCCATCTTTGTTAATCGCCAAAACTCTGAAAGTTTTTTTTTAATCTGCAAAAGAAATTAAATCCATGTGAAAAAGAAGTAAAACAAAAAAAAAAGAGTAGGCTTCTATCTGTATTAGAAGTCCTTATACCGAAAAATTCAACTTATTTATTGAATGACCCTCGTATAATGATTATATATATGTAATATTTAATAATAATATAAAAATTTGTATAATATAATAATTTATGTTATAACAATATACTAATATAATTATAATAATGTAATGTTTAATTAGGTAATAATACCTAATAGTAACATTTAATAATGGTAATATTTAATATACTACTTTTAATTAAATGATAATTTGTGATGCATTGATGTAATTAATAATTTTATAGTATTATTTAATATAATGATATGTGGTGTATTAATTTAATATATTAATATATAATATCAGTATGTTGTATTGATGTGCAATATACCAATATATACTGAATTATTTTCTGTAATGATGTACCATTTAATAATTCATATTAATAATAATAATTAATGGAGTATTTATAATTGATGTATATTTAATATTAATTAATGAGGTATTTATATTTTATGTAATATTTAATATAATAATATTTAATATTCTTAATATATTTTATTATTTTATTTACTATTAATTAAATTAAATTTTAATATTTATTAATATTAAATTATATAATATTTTTAATAATATAATAATATTGTTATTTAGTAATGATAATATAATTTATATATTAATTATATAAATTACTTAGATTTAATTATTATATCCCTTTTTTTCCTTTTATTGCCTTTTTTTGTTTAGTCATCAATTGGAAATTATTACTTACTAAATTGATTTTATATTTTGCTTTTAGTATGTTACCAGACCATAATATCATTTAATATGGGACTTTATACTCTTAATTTTCTAATTTAAAGTGTAGATTTTTCCTTTTCCATTGATCTTCCTCTAAATTTGTTTTTATATAAAATAAAAAAATATTTTATCAATTTTTGTTCCTTGTAGATGATAATAGCTTAATATATGTTGTTTTAAATGAAGAATATTAAATGATATATTTCCTAATAAGAATATAATTAAATCGATATATATAATTTTTAATATTTTTTTTTAATTTTCTAATATTTTAATATATCATTAATTCTGGAATTATCTCTATTTAATATAATTTATAATTATTTCTCTTATTATTGAATTAATAGTAATTTATTAATATAAGATTTTAAAAAAAATTTCCCTATTTTTCAATTAATTTTTTACTGATTGCAACAGAGGTTAATATTCTAATATAATTCAGATCCCGACCACATTTTATATCTCCTCCCACTAATCCTCATGTGTAGACAATACTACCCTCTCTACCCTCTTGTTTCTCACTTCTCCCTCTCCCTTCTTGTTTCCTCCTATTTCTGCTGCTCTTTCTTTTTTCTGGTTTTCTTTCTTTCTTTGCCTCTATCTTGCTTTTAAAATTCGTTTTAAGCCAGTTTCATTTTATTTTCCTTAACATGACTGGTTGGAAAATTCTTGTAAATTATCTTGATTTACAGGGTGATATAATCATAGCCAATACGTATTCTTAATTCCTATCATGTAATTTATATGCTCTGTTTAAATAAAACATTGATTACACCCTGTCACTCCAGTGGTTATAAAACTGACAGTATGGTGAAAAAAACTAAAGCTGTTGTTTCAATTAATTTTCATTAAGGGTTTATACTTAGAATAAAAATTAGACTGTTTAAATTTGTAGAACACATAATGAAGAAAGAAGCCTTGGAAAATTTGACACTCACAAGACATACCTGAAAGTAAGAGAGATAGAGTAAGTAAATGCGTAAATTGATGGAAGACCAGGGAGTTAAAAAAAAAAGTAGACAAAGCAAACATTTTCAGTAATGACCTTCCTGAAGGCATTGGTTCTCAACTCAGTATTTATGGTGATGACATCTATTTACTCCTAATTGTAATCTAAGTGGCTGGATAAAGTCAAAATGGCAGCTCACCTACAAAATGACTGACAATCTGTCATTGTAAAACAACTACATTGAATCAATAGCTTTATCTACCACAAAGAAAGTTTGTTCTCTGTGTCACATCACAAGGTTTTTTTCACCTGATTCCATGCTTCAAATTTAAAAATCTACCAATAGTCCTTGCATTGAATACCATTGCCATATATCGTCTGGTGCCCCTGCTGTTCATCCTGAGGTCCTCGACAAAATCCAGAGACGGATATGAAATGTGATAAGTCCTAATCTGGCATCTCATCAACAATCACTTTCTCACAGATGTGATCTGGCTTCCCTCTGTCTTTTCTACAATTATTTTCATGGCAACTACTCTGACAAACCACTTTCACTGGTAAACCAACTGTATAAATTAAAGTGTGCTACTAGGTTGGCATCTCGGACCCACACTTTCACTTTTTAGTTAAATCTCTTCCACCCCAAAAGTTTCATCTCTCACACTTCGATACAGCGGAACTCTCTTCCTCCTATTTGCTTCCCTGATAGCTATAATCTTCAAATATTCAAATGTAATGTCAATCGACATCTTCTGATGCCTTGATCCTGATCCCCCTCCTTCTCTATATCCTTTCCTCAAACACCCCTCTTTACTCTTGCTCTCACTCACTGTAACCCCTGGCATGATAGTGGAACTCCTGCCTTGCTTGGGGTGAAATGCTTGAAATGGGGCAAGAAGTAGCTTAATAATTTTAATGCCCCAAAAAAACGAAACTGCTCTATTTTAATCATTTGATAGAATCCATTTTACCTTCCATCAGCATGGCTGATGGTAATCTCCAGGTGAGTCACTCATTGCACCTTCTCAGGTTAACATTTTCAGCTGACATGAAGTGGAAAGTGGACATTAAATCTACTAGTAAGTCTTCAGCTACTAAAGTTGGTTCTCTCTCTCTCGTGTTAGATGATTTGTCTCCCCAGAATCTATCTTACATATTTATAAGTCTCTGTCATTCATCCTTGCTTGGAATATTGGTGGACGTATAGTCTGGAGCTCCTGCTATATATTTAGAGATTCTTGATGAATCTGCAATGTTATTGGTCCTGAACTGGCATCTCAGTGTCAGTTCCTATCCCACCATAACGTAGTTTCCCCCAGGAATACTTTCACGTTAATTGTTCTGATGAACTTTCCTCGTTGATACCTAGACTTTATGAATTTAAGTGCAGTACTTCATTGGTGGCAAGGTCTCATCATTTTCCACTAGAAATGGATCGACATAACCAAAGTTCTTTGCAAAGATTTTCTTCTATAGCACTTCTCTTCCACCTTTTTCTCATTATCGTCTATCTTCTTTTATTCCTTTCTCTCCTTAATAGTATTCTTTCTCATATTATCTAACACTCAGTAATCTCCTGTGCCCTGGTGGCTTTATTGTCATGCTTGGGGTGAAAAGATTTAATATATGTATATATATATATATATATAAATATAAAACTGAACATAGAAGTCAACACTTAGAGGCGACAGTCTGTTTCATGCTAGATGCAATCGTCAGGCAAGTGTTGACTTCTATGTTCACTTTTATATTTACACACGCTCTATCTCTGATATTGAGCACTTTATCCTATAAATATAGCACACTTTAAGACTATATTTCTTCATATATATATATATATATAGCATAATGAGAGGCCACGTATACTTTCTTGATATGTATATAATATCTGGATAAAATAAATGAAACAAAATTGGGTGTTTTTTTTATGAAAGTATTTATTTCTGTGTTTTTGTATATATTTGAAATATGGTCTGAAATATTAAATAAATAAATATATACAAAAACACAGAAATAAATACTTTCATAAAAAAAACACCCAATTTTGTTTCATTTATTTTATCTAGATATTATATATATATATATATATATATATATATATATATATATATATATATATATATATATATATATATTACATAAGAGTAACAAAAAAAGGAAGTTATAGAGATCCACCCTCTGAAGGGACAATATTTACAGTGACGTTTACCTTATCCAAGATAGTCCCGGGAGCCACTCAAGTATAAAATTCTTAAAATAAGAATAAGTAATGAATCTTAAAATTCATGAATACAAAGAAAAAGAATAAAAAAAAAGCATAAAAATTAAAATAAAATTAATTTTTTGATGTATGCAAAAGCATATTTTGTAAAATCTTATTTAAAATAACAATTATTTAAAACAAAAAAGTAAAGTAAAAGCCCTGAGGAGATTTGAACTCATAAACACATTATACAATAAAATAAAATCTTTTATTCGCTATGTCCTTTCAGAACGTTGTCAATCATGACTCACCACAACTTCCTATTGTTTGTAGCTCTTAATAAATTTTGTTCTCTCTTGAACCCTGTTCTACCATCCATTTATAAAAACTTGCAAGATAGATTATGCATTGTTTTCCTATATCCATCTTGCAATCTGTCCTATGAGTATAACATTCTCCAAGCCCTCTTTCCTCATTATGTGCCTTAAAAATTCCAACTCTCGTTCTGATATTAAGTATGTCTCCTTTTTGTTTCCATTTTCTTTAAAACTAATTTTTCTCAGGGCAGAGGGTTACAGAGTGAGAGGCACGGTTTATGCCGATATCTAGATTTGAACAGGTTAAATGTGTACTGATCGAGAAAATATTCTATAGGGAGTTGGTTCCACAGTGTAGCAGCTCAAGGGAAGAAACTGCAGTGGAACTTACATCTCGGCAATGGAATACGTAGTGAAATAGGGTAGCTTGGCGGGCCTTAGCCTTGAGCGTTAGAACTGTTGAAGTTATGGAATGCAGTTCGTCTGAGCACATTTTTAAGCAAATAAGAATAGAGATGGCGAGATGCTTCCGACGTTTGTGAGAAAGGGATTGCAGGCTGGAAAATAATCTGTTAACCACAAGGGTGCTTTTGGACTTTATCGATAGTGAAAAGTGAAGGCTGGGCAGCAAAGAAGAAAGAGAATGATAAGGAAATTACCGTATTTTCTGGCTTACAAGACGCAGTGTTTTTCTCCTAATGAAGATGAATGTAAAGCAACACCCAGCCTCAACTAAGCTTGTATGGTCACCTCATTGGCTTGACTTATAGGGACGTGAATTTGTATGTTGAATCATTACACTGTAATTTTAGCTATCTATCTAATTCAGCCGTTTATGATGTAACTTCAGTACTTAGCTGTTACAAGTATTTCCAAGACTATCAACCTTCCTGGAGCCGAGCCAAAAGCTTAATCATGTTCTGTTTATTAGCAGCGGCCGGAGCTTTTCTGCTCTTGACGTGTATGTCATTGTCATACAAACAAAATTGGACGAGTGATTAATGAAAACAATACGTGGTGCCAGTATGTGAGGGACGCATGGTGAATGTATTGTGGTATGGGAATGACTTTTTCTCTTAGAAATTTCTTTCCTATATTAGGGTGCGTCTTCCAAGATATTCCTATATTAGGGTGTCTTATAAGCCGGAAAATACGGTAGTTGATTACATTGGGATGGACTTATCTTCAAAATGCATTTTTCCTACCCTTCATAACAAGTATTATTCCGGCCTTTAATTAGTGCTTGAAACCTCATTGGGAAATATACAGTTTTCAAATGTATCAGTCAGCCCTCAAATAGATGATTAGCGTGGATAACAATGTAACTTTGTGGCTAGTTTACATACAAGTAATTAACGACTTGGCACATCACCAAATAAATATAATGATTTATGCATCGGAATCGTGATAAATATACAAGCACTTAGTACATTGACAGGTCGGTTGTGGCAGATGAGAAGACATATGCTATAATAAATAGGTGTGAATTAATATGTGCAATAAAATGGGCATAGATCAGTAGGCGCAGATGAATAACGAATACCTAGAAATGCTCAGGTCTTTGACAGATAATGAGGATTCTTTTTACAGTAAGTTTCGCCATGTATAAGGCCAGTGGTCACTCGAAGTAGAGGTTTACGTTAAAGGGGAAGTTTATATGGATAGGAGGGAAAGATAATGGTTGACTCTAGACTTGAACAGGTTGAAAGATTGTAGGGGTCGAGGAAAGATATACTTGGGAGTTTGTTCCACAGGGCAGTGGTTCGCAGGAAGAAGCTATTTGAGTGGAACTTATTTCTTGCCGATGGAATACGGAGGGATCCTTGAGTGGTTTGCTATGTAAGTGATATGGCGGGTCCTAGTCGTGAAGGTTTGACCTGACGGAACCAAGCAATGTAGCTCGTCCGAGCAATTTCCATAGTAGTAGCGATAGAGCAATTACATCTCACCTGTAAGAGTGAGGTTGAAAGGTGGAAAATAATTCTTCTCCAACAAAGGCCCGGTAACGCTTTTGAACTCTATCAAGACTGGAAAGTGAGGTCTGAGCAGCTCCCTCCCAAATGTGGCAAACTTACTCCATTTTCGGCCTGAACTGGCCTTTATAAAGGTAGGGGATAGCATGAAGAGTCAGTTACTTACTGGGGCAGTACAGAGAATTTTGTTTTCATTTTGTTTTGTTTTTTGGAATGTGAAGTTTAGGGTCACGAAATTATTAGCCATGAACAGATTATGGACGACCCGGATTAAATCGAAACGGTATACTCTTTCAGAGAATCGATATTTTAAGAATTAAATATGTAACACTTGCAAATATGATACATTGCACTCTCACAGTGCTATGTATCATCGTCGTTGTTGGAGAAACTCGTTACCAAGTATCGGCGTGTGTATCTACATTTCCTTCTGTATGAAATGAGCTTTATGTTGGACCTGCAGAGACGTTCGCACCCTCCGCATGGTAGGATAGGAAGTTTTGCCCTGGCTTTTCTTTCGGTTCTTTTCCTCTCTCTTCTATTTGTTTCCTGGTCTTTCTGTGGATTTCTCTTCTCCACTTGGTTCTTTCTGCAGCTTCCGTCTCCCAACCGACCGGATCGATTTCTGTCCTCAACAAGGTGTTTTTAGCTAATTCTTCAATCGACGAGGTGGTGTTCTACGGGATCTCTTGTCCAATGCGAGCTCCGAGAAGAAGATTTGTTTTGGTAGGCGGATGTCTGGTAATCGGGCAAGGTGTCCGGCCCATCGAAGTCGTTGGCCAGTCATGATAGTGTCGCGGCTCTCCATTTTGCGCGAAGGAGTTCGTTGTTTATGATCCGGCACTGCCACGTGTTCCGCAGGATTATATATATATATATATATATATATATATATATATATATATATATATATATATATAACAGATTGAGTAAAAATCCACAATTTGTAGCATTTATTTTTAAAAGAAGTGCTCAATACAAAGTAGAGCAAAATATTATAATCTTTTTATTATAATAAATTA
>OZ038496.1:33929897-33937397 GCA_964036315.1 Acanthosepion esculentum | reverse complement strand
TTATTCGTCTGGAGAGGCGATCTCAGCGTAAGGAAATTTTGAAAAATACCTGAAAAGACATATAAATATATCGTTTTCTCGTCTACACGTAGCCTGAGAGAATATCTGAATAAAGGCTTGAGTAATTGGGAATTCATTAAAAGTGGGGCGAATGGACTCGGTAGATTTTTATCATACGTGGTCTTCCATAAGGAAGGCAAACATTTTAAATGCAAGTATCTTGGATTATAAAAATGACATAGAGTACCAAATATATTTATTACATAAATGATATACAAGAGTTCAACATATTATCTAAGATTTAGCTACAGGTATTTGATTTCTCTTTTTGCTGACGGTGGGCTTTCATAATATCACGGAAGCCATTAGAAATCGCATAACAAGTGGAAGAATATTTCACCAGCCAAAGATCCATCATTGTAGCCCAAAGGAAATTCCAGCGACATTTTGGAAAGCCACAGGTACAATAACCAAAGGTGATCCTGCGTGCTATTACAAACTTCCGTGAAACATGCAGTGCAAACTGTTTGAAATGAAAGAGCGAGCTCGTGCATGATGGCGACCATCTCAGGGATGTGAAATTCATACCTTTGATAATATGTTAACTCTTATATATCAGTTTCGTTAAGCATTTCACCCCGAACAATGCGGGTGTGCCACTATCACACAAGGGGTTTACAGAGAGTTGGAGCAAGAGTAAAGAGGCCTGATAGAAGAAAGGATAGACGAGAAGGACGAGGAATAGATCAAGGCATCTGGGGATGTCGATTGACAATGCATTTGAATAGTTGGAGATTATAGCAATCAAGGGAAGCAAGTAAGAGAAAGGAAGTTCCACAGGCGGGAAGTGTAAGATATGAAGTTATTGGAGTAGAAGTGACAGCTACATTTAACCGTTTCGGCAATGGAATGGTAGGACTGAGATGCCATCCTAGTGGCAGGTTTAAATTCATGCAGTTTGGGAACCAGCGAAAGTAGCTCGTCGGAGCAGTTACCGTGAAAGTAATTTTAGAAAAGACAGATGAAAGCGACGGCATATCTGTGAGAGAGCGACCGTAAACGAGATGCCAGATCAGGGCCATTTACGGTTATGTAATATATATATTTGGAACTCTATGTCACATTTTAATACAAGATTATTATACTTAATTGCAATACTTAGAATTGTATATTAGTATTATTACTAATGTTGGGTTTATTAGTAGTAGTAATTAGTATATTAATTTTATTGGATTTATTATTAGTAGTAATTAGTATATTAGTATTATTGGGTTTATTAGTAGTAGTAATTAGTATATTAGCATTATTACTAACGTATAATAATTGTATAATATATTCGATATTGTTTTAGAACCATTAATTCTCTGGTGTAAAATATAATGGCCTAGTATAGCAAATGTTTTAATTTCTGTTAAAATAATCTTTAAAGATTTCAACGTGCTTGATGCTTATAAAACTTGACTCACGAGACCATACCAGGGGGGGGGGGGCTGAAAGGTTTATATGCTGACTATGAAGGAATGATGCTAGAGCTGTGAAATACTGCATGAATTTCAACTCTTCTTTTTTATTAATAACTGCATTATTTCTTTCTTGAAACTAACATCTGACTGTTTAAATAAGACTTAAAAAGTTACTTGTTTCTTGAAAATGGACAAAATTTGGCATCATGGTATGATGAATTACCTACAAAAAAAGGGTTTAACATTCTAGGACTTTCATGATGACATGGTTGCAACATGAGAGATTAGAATCCAGCTTTATCAACAGAGCAAAAGTAGGCAGCTGAATTTCTGGGGGGACGGAGATTCTTTAAAATGACCCACGGTCTGGACACCCTGCAATTTCCACCACTGAGGAAAACATTGATCACGGTCACCACATGGTGATGAATGACAGGCGATTTTCTATAAATCAAATAACCAATGCTATTACCATATACTGGGAGAGGGTTCAGAATATTCTGTGCAATTGATTGGACCACCGATTCTGCTTGGTCGGTGCCACGTCTGATCAAACTCGCTGCAGTCTGTTCACATCACTGAAAAATCTGACACTGAAGCAAATCCAGTCGGTTTACTAACTCAGGATGAGTCTTGGGTCCATCACTTTGAACAAGAGACAAAGAGAAAATCTATGCAATGAAAACATCTCTCCACGCCTGCGCCAAAGAAGACAAATGTTTCATCTACAGGGAAGGTGACGGGCTCAGTTTCGTGGATGTAAAAGGCATTGTCTTTAATGTCTATTTTCAAAAGGGCCACACCATCAATGAAGAGTACTATGCCAACTTACTGACGCAGTTACTAAAGGTTATCAAGACCAAAAACCCATGAAAACTAACGAAAGGGGACTTGTTTACTCAGGACTACGCTCCAAAATACAAGTACTTCGTTTTAATAGCTAGTGTGTTTGACTGTTTTGAAATTGTTCATCACCCTCCCTATTTTCGTGATTTGACTATCATCTGCACACAAACAATAAAAAGTACTTGAACAGGAGACAGGATTGCAGAGATTGTGACATCATGTCTGCAGTCGTGACTTTTTTATCAACTGGATGAACGTCTTCTTTGAACAGTCAAATGTCAGTTTACTCGGAAGAAAACAATGCCGTTATTAATAAGAAGTTGAAATTAATGCATGCAAGATTTCACAGCTCTAGCATTTCTCCCTCACAGTCAAACTATGAACTTTTCAGTCCATCTTCATTACCTGCACAAAAACAATGCAGTTATTAATAAGAAAAGTTGAAGTTAATGCATCTGTTGTATATTTCTGCTGGACTCCAATAAAAACGAAAACTTATATATAAAAATATATAAATAGCTTTATTGTTCCAGTTGCAGCAGCAATTGGGTTGAGTGATGGAGAATCACGGAGGTTATGATTGTGCATACAGGAATTGACGGAGGCAAAATCTTCAATCAAACTCTAGCCAGCCTCTCTGCCAGGCCAAGAGTTGGACCATTTTTATATCATTTGGACACCTACTCGTCTTCACGTGGTTACGCCTTCCGGTATATCGCCTATAATTTCTTGTGGCCATATCTCTTCTAGCCATGTGGCCACGCCTCTTCCGGCATGTGCTCGCGCAAGTACGCATTTCTTTTTGCTCAGTCCATCTCTGCGCACTGTTTATTCAAGGCTCAGAACATCTGTGCGTCCTGTTTATATTAGCCATTTCCTGTTTATGCTATCACACATTCCGATTTTTCCTCACTCTCTGATGCAGCGGAAGTGAGGTCAAAGGTATTCCTCAACCGATATTCAACACATGCAAGATTTCACAGCTCTAGCATCCCTCCTTCATAGTCAGCCTATGATTTTTTATCCACTCCCTTGTACCTGGACAGAAACAATACAGTTATTAATAAGAAGATTTGAAATTAATGCATGCAAGATTTCACAGTTCTAGCATCCCTCCATCATAGTCAGCCTATGAACTTTTCAGCCCACCTTCGTAGAACGAAAACTTCCAGTGGTTTTTTAGATCTTAGTGTAGAAATAAAAAAGGGAAGGAGTACCAGCTGCTGTAATATGCTGTTTGTAAAAACAAAGGCGATGAAGTTTCTCTGAAGATAGCCAAGCTTTGTTATAAAGGTCAGTAAGAACGTCTAGTTTAGACCATTTTTCTAGATCAGGCAACCCGAAAAGATGGATCTGCTGGGCGCAGAACAGTTATTACCTAAAAAAGTGAAATCAGTGAAACGGTGTTCAAATTCTGGCCACGTTTGCTTTTTTTAAATAATTTTTCACCCAATGTAAGGTCCAAATCTACTCAAAGTATAGATTTACAGAATTATGTTGTTTCCTCGACTTACGAGAGGTGGTGAGTAGTTCAGATTATAAGAATATGTAGGATAGGTAAAAATTGACCCTCGAATTGAAAAGGTTAAGCATGTCGTGATCGGGGAAGCCATTTAGGAGCAATCTGTTCGAAAGAAACCTTTTGGAGAGAGCAGGCCAGAAAACTATGCAGTATCTCGGAGGAGGGCCATGATATAAAATGTACTAGAATATATTGTCCAGATATCAGACAACTCCGCCCAGAAGCCTGCCTTGATCTGAATGTTTTAAAAAAACCAACGAAGTTAATGTTATATTATTTAAACAAGTTTCCTTATTTTACTGCATGAACATCAGGACAATAAATATCACAATGAAAAATGCAGTTTACTTACAACAAACGAAATTCAGTTAGAAATTATTAGTGACAAATTACTTAATGAGACACTTGTTTTTGCTTATTTATTGTTCGATACTTCTCCACATCAGATGAAATATTTGTCGATGACAGGAGCAAAATATGATCCACGTTGTCACCATCCAAGCTTGTTTTTAAACGACTTGAGCATATGTCATTTTCGAAAAAAGTTATTCACGGGCATATGTACTTCGAAGTAATGATACCATCATTTTCGCATTAATCAGTAAGCTTTTATATTCTCCGCTTGGAAAAAAAAATTATTTGCAGAAGTCAGCAGTAGATTCGAATTGAAATTTTGGATTTAAAAAATTAGTCGGATTGTAAGCCGGTTAATTCCAATTGATATTTGTCTGCCACTTACTCCGCAAATCAATTAGATGATTAGAGTCCAGGTTGACGGACCGAACAAAAATCCTTCGCGGGGTGGATGTCGACCAGGGTTGTCCGATCTACATCCTTCGCGGGCTGGATGTAGACCGGGGTTGTCCGATCTACATCCTTTGCGAGCTGGATGTCGACCAGGGTTGTCCGATCTACATCCTTCGCGGTCTGGATGTAGGCCGGGGTTTTCCGAACTACATCCTTCGCGGTCTGAATGTAGGCCGGGGTTTTCCGACCCTTGTTCTAAACAGTGAATTACCTGAAGAATGAGGCTGTGTTCATTATTGCAATTATGACGTTTTGTTTTATTAAAATATATTTTAATTCACGGTACAATAGCTGTATATGGTGGGGGGCTACCTAATGCGATATGTGATATGAATTAAAGAGAAGGTTGAAAGAAGTGAAAATTATGGTGATGAAGATGATAGATAGTAATTGACACTGGACATGAATAGTGTAAGAATGTAATGTTCAGGGAAGCACCCGCCTGTGCGTTTTTTGTTTTTTTGGGTTTTTTTTTTCAAAATTAACAGGGACTTAAGGAAAAGCTGAGTTGAACTTCCATCTTAGAACTGGAATGCGAAGGAAATGTGGATGATTTGAGTCCGTGGAATATCATCTCAATTTCTAGATATAAATGCCTGAAAACGTGGGGCGAATAAGTTGCTATGAAGCTATTCCTTGGAAAAATCATCATTCATTTTTCATTGTGCAAATGTCAGTTGAATAGCAGAATAAACTAGACTCTCATGTATTAGATTGATGGATGGTTATTTAACATGAGAAATATTTTCATTTAAAAACAGTGGCATAATGAACAGGATGTCACCCCACTAGCTTTTCCACTGGCAAATCACAGATCATAAAAAAAGTCATCTTATGCTTCAGTGATTCTGTGAGAAATGGCAGTTAGGGTATCAGCAGTAGACCAAACAGATCCAAACCTATATTGATTGTCGCTCAGCTTTCTTGTTGATGATAACCCGAAACAGTTTGCTGATGATCCTAGAGTAGCTGATGGACCGATATTGAGATGGAGATTGAACAATTAACCGCATCCTTGAAAACATGCCATACGCATGCCAACATCCAGAAAAAGGTTTCTCCTTCAGGCAACAGTTAATCAAATTTCCCAGGATCGGACGACAATGTAATAAATAAAGAACAAAACATATCGTTTAATATTTAACTATTTTTTCCTGAGATTTCCTAGTTATGATGAAAAGTTTCACCATGGATGATCTCCATGCTTTGAAGGTTTCTTGGGTTTTCAAATTCACTCGAGAACTTGCTAAAGATATTGAAAAAATACCCGACACATTCGATCATTGAAATCATTGAGAATTAAATATTTGATTTCTTCTGCCTTCTAGAAGAATCACATTAGACAAAGAAAACATTCGTATTTCTGTCATAACTTCAAAATGCCCACTTTTCTTGATAGAATTCAAAATCCTTTAAGTGGTCTTGTGGATGACGATTTGTCTTCCACTCTACCACCTCTTTCCCACAAACGTAAAGAATGTTATTAACTCGGAAGTTCGAATTTAGATTAGAAAATGCCAGTTCCCCGGAGTCGAATCACGCGCATTTGCACCGTGTTTCAAATCTAAAGAGAATGTTCCACCCAGAGACATTTACCCAGAACTGCCATTTTGTGAAACAGTCGTGTTTTTGATTCTCTGAAGACTTATGTCTTGATCTCTTGAAGCCATATTTTTATTTTTCCTCATTCACTTGCATTCACATCACACATTACCTTCATTCTCATAACATTGGCCGTCATTACATACTTCGAATCTTGTATCTGTTGACCATTTTTATTAAGAAATCTAACCTAGCAGTGAATGTTTTGTAATGCCATAACAGATAATGAAGTCATTGAGAATTAACAGGGAGCAAAAAAGCAGGATGTTGAGGAGAGCAACCAGCAATCAGCGCACAAATGATATAAGGAATGATACATAGCCACTGTACATGGTCACATAATTTCATAAACGCAATATATATATATATATATATATATATATATATATATATATATCAATACACACCCACGCATATATATGTGTATGTGTGTGTGTGTATGTATGTATGTGTTTGCACGTGCGCGTGTGTGTGCTGATAGAATCAAACAAGTTGAATAGAGAGAATTTAGATAGGTCATAGATAGATAGATAGATAGATAGATAATAAACAGGCTGAGATAGATAGATAGATAGATAGATAGATAGATAGATAGATAGATAGATAATAAACAGGCTGAGATAGATAGATAGATAGATAGATAGATAGATAGATAGATAGATAGATAATAAACAGGCTGAGATAGATAGATAGATAGATAGATAGATAGATAGATAATAAACAGGCTGAGATAGATAGATAGATAGATAGATAGATAGATAGATAGATAGATAGATATTCTCAATACACACCCACGCATATCCACACACACACACACACACTCACACACACTCACACACACACATATATATATATATATATATATATATATATATATATATATGTGTGTGTGTGTGTGTGTGTGGGTGGATAGATAGAATTGAACAAACTGGAAAGTTGAAGTGAGAGGGAATATATATAGGTCAAAACAGACATCGATAGATAGATAGATAGATAGATAGATAGATAGATAGATAGATAGATAGATAGATAATTCTCCTCAATATATACCCACGTATACATATTTATCTATGTGTGTTTGTGTGTGTTTGTGTGTTTGAGTTTATATATAGAATTAAACACACAAGGAAATTTGAAGAGAGAGAATATAGATTGCTCAAAACAGACACAGATAGATAGGTAGATAGAAAAGAAAAGCCTGAGATAGATAGATAGATGGATAGATAGATATTCTCCTCAGTACACACATACACACATATG
>OZ038496.1:33892397-33927397 GCA_964036315.1 Acanthosepion esculentum | reverse complement strand
CATTTTCTTTGATAAAACCTCCCTTAATCTCGGCTCGTAGACGCTAATGTTCTCTCGCGGGAGGCTCCGTTGTCTTGAGCGACTATTGGGGCTTAAACTCAACTCAGACCTCAAGTGGAACACTCACAAACGACCCATCGTTAAAGATGCAAGAAATATGACCGGTTCCCTGTAACGCCGCATTGAGTTCCTGATTCCTCCTGTTATCATCTACTTCTACAAGAGCCAGGCCAGATCAACCCGAAAATGGAATACTGTAGTCATATTTTGGCAGGAACTGCCCAGTCTTCACTTTCCTGTTTCGATAAAGTCTAAAAAAAGTTTCGCGTCCTTGCGGGTGACAAATTATTTTCTATCCTGCAACCGCTCTTTCACAAGTGGGGGGGTGAATATGGCGAGATTCTCACGGCTCTACAGCTACTTCCATGGAAAATGATCAGACGAACAACATTTCTTTAGGCCATCAGTTCTAACCTTTACGGCTAGGACCCGCTATGCTACGCGCATTACAGCGAGCCACCCTCATTCCGCCCATATTTCATTGGTGAGAAATAAGTTTTTTGTCCTGAAGAAGGTCTACTAGACCGAAACGTCTGACGTCGACATTGAAACAACATTAAAAACAGTAAACTTGAATATTCGGATATTTTGTCTTTCCATATTTTTCCTCATATATATATATATATATATATATATATATATATATATATATATATATATATAATATATGTTAGTTAATAAAACAAGGACAAACGAAAGGGTACCAATATAATCCTTACGAAAAACATTTATTATTAATTATTAACCATATGTCAAAAATGAAACACGGAAAGAAAGGTTTTAATTTCGAAATTGTCCGATACGCCTGTCTCCTTCATCAACAGACCGAGGAATAAACAGAGAAATGTGAATTATTCACCAACAGATGTTTTTGTAGATGGCATATTTTGCAGTGGAAATCGTATTGTTGCAAAAAAAACAGAGGAATACGTTTTCACAACATCGCCCACGTGACGCCGACGTGATCGCATTTCAAAACGGAACGCTGATCTTAAAATTCAGTCATTTTGTTTTGATTATTCTTATGTCTATCGTCTTTTCATGTTGACTTGAATATCGTCTAATTTTAATTATGTTTTAATAACTATGTCCTGAAGAAGGTCTACTAGACCGAAACGTCTGACGTCGACATTGAAACAACATTAAAAACGGTAAACTTGCATATTCGGATTTTTTGTTTTTCCATATTTTTCCTCATACTGTCGGATCTATATCCACATATTTGCTTATATATATATATATATATTTATATATATATATATATATATATATATATATATATATATATATATATATATATATATATATATATATATATATATATATAGTGACTTCATTCTGGAGCTGCACAGGCTTCTCTTTTGCGTCTTGACATAGCCCAAAAGCGTTGACTCGACCTTGTTGGTGATGAATTATTTTTCACCTTACAACTGTTTTCCCACCGACGAAATGTTACATGTCTTGCTCTCTACTCTTTCGCATTATACATGGGAAATGTTCAACCGTGCTACATTTCTTTATTCCACCAAATCTCACCCTCGCTATTGTATTTCTAGACTAATTTATGATCTGATTCAATCTTTTTTATAAAATCGCGAAATGAATGTTGTCTTGAACGGCCACTTTTCTAACCCCCAGAGCTCTATCCTTGTCAAATTGGCAGTTGAGTTAAAAAAAGACATGAGATTCTTTGTTAACCGGGAAATGAAATGGTTTGTTAATTTTAAAGCAAAAAAATACACCACTCTTTTAATCTGTCTATATTTCTGAGATGAGTTATTAAGTACACTAATTGCATCATTCGGACTATTGTCCTCATCTTTATCACAACGTTGTACGCTCCGGCATTCCTTAAGGAGACATGGCACAGTGGATAAAGGCGTTGGTTAGATCCAGTAACAGGACCCAAAGAGTGTGAGTTCAACACCTCATTAAGTCAGTGGAGGACTTGGAGAGGTGAATTAACAGGAGATAACTGATAACTGACATCCATTAGACATGCCACGTGGAACTAGAACAGTCTACCCCAGCGAGCGAAATAAAGGGTTTATTTTGACATTCCAAACACCTGAAGAAGGCCGGAGCGTACAACGACCGAAACGTTGTGATAAATATGGCACCAAAGATGAGGACAATAGTCTGAATAATGTAAATACTCTTTTAATCATCTTAACTAAACATTTTTCCGTCCATCAGGATGACTGATGCTAACCTCGAGGAGAATGACTCTTTGAGAATTCTCAAGATAACGTTTTTCTGTGATATGTTTTGGAAAAATTGTGTTTAATCTCGTTACTAGGCCTGCTGCTTGGAAAGTTTGTTCACTGTATCGTGTAAGGCAATTTTTCCAGCAAAAACTTTTCTTATTTATCATTTATAAGTCTACCATTCGTCATGCATTGAATATTGCTGTCACATCTGGTCTGGTGCTGCTGCTATGTTTTTTGAGATTCGTGATAAAATACAATGAAGTATCTGTAGTTTTATTGGCCTCGACCTAGCATCTTGGCTTTAGTTACCCATCGTAACGTAGCTTCCTCGTGACTTTTCTGCAAATATTTTCATGCTAATTGTTCTGATGAACTTTCTTCTTTAGTACCTAGACTTTATGAATTTAAACACAGTACTAGACTGTTAGCTAGGACTCATCATCTTAAAGTTTAAATGACTAGATGCAACCGTAAAAATAAAATACCTACCAATAACTGCATTCGAATCCATAATGATTCCTACTGCATAGCCTCTAGAATAATTTGAAACTTAATCGTTGCAGTATGCCCGAGAATCTTGCAATCCATAATACCCGATTGGCCATCATATATAAATAGTCGAGATAATACACATGGCTTGAAGATTGCGTTCAGGCAGGAATCAGTTAGCGTCAAATGTTATATATATATACATATATATGATGATTACCACTTCTTTACAGAAGACAACCATCTCTTCTCACTTTTAAAATGAAAACTTGTTTGATCAGTAAGTATAAGGATCTTAAAACGATGAAAAATAAAAAAAGAATGAAATATGGTAAAAAAAATCACACGCTTTTGCAAACAATTTATAAAAGCCTATACTTAATTTTTACGTGGTAAAACACATACAGTTAAAAATATATTAAAAAAGATATGAAAGAAGGAAAGCTAGTAAAATGATAAAAGGAATAACACCACCCAGTTAAGAAATCTTTAAAACAAATTACAGCCAGTCCACATTAATAATAGTGACTGCTACTGACATTACATTGCCACGTTCATGTGCAAGTAAATGGTTCTTTAACATTGCTGCACTCTTACAAGCATTTTACATAAATAACAGATGAATGGTGTAATGAGAGTTTTGAAAGTTATTTTGTCTTGATGATATATATATATATATATATATATATATATATATATATATATATATATATATATATATATATATATATATATATTAAAAGAAGGAAAGAAGAAGTGACGTTTCACATCCGGCTTGCCTACAAGCAGGATTGTTCATAACCATTTTCAACCCTCACCCGTCGATGTGCAGTTGAAATGCACTGAAACCAAGTTACATTTTTGTAGTGAATAAAATGGTTTTGTCTATATGATAAAATTATAATATATATATATATATATACTGCTGGTAATGCAAGACTAAATAAATAGAATTTTGAATTTTCTCGGTTACTGGCGTGTTTGTTTAAAAATAAATACACTAAAATTCACCTTTCTCTGTACCGTGTGCCAATAGCTTAGGGGTAGATTCTCCAACAGTTGCCAAATCAACCGGGTTTCGATCCCGGCTTGAAGCAATCAGAAGTGTATCCACAATGATCAACTGTAATACGGCGAAATAGTCTGTCTGTGGATTACTATACATATATATTATTCCTCGTCGGTAATTTAAATTTTAATAAAAATAACTGGTTTACGCAATGCTGACGCAGTTGATATCTTATAAGGGGAATACTGGTTTAAAAGAAAATTCTATTTAATAGAGATTAAGATTTGTATTTTATATTTAAAATAAAAGTGTATTAATCTTTTTATTTTATTTTTAAAATAAACGCGGGTTAATGGTATTTTTTTTTAATTTTATATTAAAATAAATGGACCTAAAGCTATAAAAAATATTGTATTTAAAATACATTATTTTAAAATTTGTATTTTTATTAATATATACTTACATGTGCTATAACAATGTGTCAATGCAAGTGATAATAAACAGAAATAAATAATTAGGATTTATCATATTGATATGTGAAAGGTAATTTCAGCACCTGTAATATTTGCCACAAGGAATTCATAGGAAAAAAACTTTAGAAATTGAAAATGTACATAATATGAACACAAAAGCGATCGTTTTATAAACAACACACTCAATTACTCAGTAGCTGATTCGCCCTGTCAATCACTCTAATGAATCTGACTATAATTTTGATTAAAAAAAAACTTTAATTAAAAGAGATAGCAATTTACAAAGAATTTTGCTCATTAGATCACTCATGGTAAATTTGCGTTCAGTTTCTTGCAACATTTCACCTTTCTTAGCAGGTCTTCTATTATCACAGTGTGAGGCAATTAATAATAAAAATGACAAAATCGTTATGCCTCGCATTGAATGAAGATAACATAATCAAGAAGTAGTATGTCGTCTGGAGTCGACGTAGTCTTACTGGAATAGGCAGTAAGAAGATAAACTAGATCTATAACTCTCTGCTTGTTTACTCCTTCTACTGAGGAAGTTCGGCGTCAGTCTATATGTATCTGAATGAGTCCAAGTCTTCTTCTGGGGAGGTGTACTCATCTCCACAATACCCCACTTTTTAGACATGCACTTTCCTTAGTAGATGTTTTTTCCGACATGGGTTCACTTCCAAATTTTCAGTTGGATTACGTTTTCGCTTAACTTGACCTTGTATTGTAATTTCAGTTTTAAGAATAGGTACTTCAAATGTATCATAAAGTATGCCCGTCGGTAAATTAAATTGTACTGGTTGCTTATTCTATGCATATCTAGACACATTCGACAAGGTACATCTGTTGTTCTTGAAATGCCGTTTCTTCAACGTCCAAGCCGTTAGCGTTTCTTAATACTTGTTTGAATGTGTCCATAAACCGTTCCGCCTGCCCATTTGACCTCAAATGTTCAATCGAGAAGTTTTTGAAGAAATATTTAAACTTACTAGAAGTAAAGTGAGTTCCATTATTGGATACTACACTGTCAAGTACTACAAACCTTGCAAAAAGTTCACACATTAATTTAATTGTTATTGCAGTAGTAGGTCGTTTATACTTCAATATCCGGGCCATCTTGTGAAACTGTCGACCACAGTTAAATAGTAAGAACCGTTTAGTGGTCCAGCAAAGTCTATATATAGGCTTTCCCACGTTTTATCAGTGCTCGTCCATGCCTGATATTTTATAGGTGGTGATTTTGTTGCTGAATTACAATCATTACATGTTCTAACTGTATTTTGAATATCTTTGTCCAACTTTGGCCAATACACGTAGCTTCACATCAACGACTTCATTTTTACTATTCCCGGATGTCCTACGTAGAATTGTTGTAAAATCCTTGTTTTGTAGTGATAACGGAATTACAACTCTATCCTCGTACAAAAGTATTCCATCACGAATAGAAAATGTTGTATTATTGTTAGCAGGTTTAATTTTAGTATAACTCAATTTCGACATTCATGGATCATTCTAAAAAGGATACGTTTATTTTTTTTTTAAATAAAGTACTCTTTTTATAATGATTTTTGATGTCGTGAGCGGCAATTTTTTAATAATGTTAAACATCAAGTTTTTAATTTCGCTTTCGGATTCCAGCGAAGCCATTACAATATCTTCAAATTCGCACTTCCCGTCAGTGAAACTCCCTTCTCCTTACTTGCTTCCCAGATGACTATAATCTTCAAATATTCAAGTGTAATGTCAATTGACATCTTTTGATACCTTGATCTTGTTCCCCGTCCTTCTATGTATCCTTTCCTCAAACACGCCTCGTTACTCTTGTTCTCAATCCTCTGTAACCCCTTGCGTGCTAGTGGCACTCTCGCCTTGCTTGGGGTGAATTGCATAAAACAAAATAAAATTTCGGTCTCAATCTGGAGAAACTATTTGCGTTTCCCAATTTATTTGACGATAGAAATTCCATCTGGAAATCATGGTTCAATAAAATCGTAGCCCAACGCTGTAGTCTGTTTGCAGTATGTGTGGAAATCCGTTTCTTAGAACCAAACTTACTTAATCATGGCCGATGGTCAGTTTTCAGTAAATATTTTCTTCCTAATATTATCATGTGAAATGTCTTTAAAGCAAAAATTATAGCAAATACTTCGTTTTCAATTTGACCGTAACATTTTTCCGCGTTTGTCAAACTTCTTGAAGCGTGAACGATGGCTTTTGCTGTACCGCCTTCGAATCTATGTCCTATTACTTCTCCGATGTCGTATTCGCTCGCGTCCGACGCTACTATTATCTGTCGATACGAGTCGTAATGTGTCAGCGATGACTCTGAAGTTAGTGATTTCTACTTCCTTCAAAAGATTTTTGACATTACGCCGACTAATTCCATTTCGTACCCTTAAGTAATTTAAACAGAGGTGCTCGCAATTTGTACATATCTGACACAGGAATATTTCGCTAATCCGAGAAATAATTGTCGGGTTACCAAATTTGTCGGGTCGTTGCTCGAGCGGGGTCTGGTCTTCTTCCTTTTTCGTCTGATCTAAATATTTAATCTTGTCCAGAAAGAACTGACATTTCTGTTCACTGACTTTGAAACCGTAATCATATAGTCTCTAAAATACTTCCTGAATCAGTTTTCCATTGTTTATTTTCGTAGCATATCAACTCTGTAAGCGATAACACCGTCTAGTCCAGCCAACATCATATTTTGCATTGCTTGCTGAAAAAGATATCTACCGCTACTTTTACACCAAAGGGTAATCTTTTAAATTTGTAGAATCCTTTATCCGCATTAATAGTCAAAAATATTCTAGTATACCTCATCCACTTCGATTTATAGATATTCTTTAGACAGGTTAATTTTGAAAAAGTTTTACCATCATTTAATTTGGCGAATATATCCTCTGGAGTTGGTAGGGTATATGCATGAAGGCAGTCATTCAATCCACTTGAAAAACCTGCGTATAAATGAATCTTATTATTTTTCTTTGTTATATAAACCGCAGGCGTGAACCCATTCTGAATAATCTATTTTTTCAATAACTCAGCGGTTTTATAATCTATCCATTTCGGTGTTAATAGACGCAGCAAAGGGTATCTTTCTTTTAGGCTTAACCCATTACCTGCCATGAGCCCCATTTGCGGATCTGTTAAAATTAAACTCACTACATGTTATTCCTTGTATTTACATTGAATTGCTTACATACATCGCATTTGCAGAGGTATATTTTACAACACTAAGCCTTTAAAGTTTTTATTATTAACCGTAAGAAGACACTATCTGTCGTAATTTTATATTTCACGAGCAGAAAACTAATGACTATTTTGAAAAGTATTTTTTTATTATTTCTAATCAATATTATTTTTTGATGTTTTATACACATATATATTTGATGTTCTAGTTTCTATAAAGTTTCAAAGTACCAGCTATTCGAAGAAAATTTTAATATTGTATGTTGTTTTAGCTCCTAATACACCTGTCTGGGCCAAAAATGCGCATTAAAAAAAATTGGCAGTTAATGGAATCACATTTTCTTTCAATTTAAAAATGCCTTTACTTTTGTAAAGAGAAAATATTTGTGAATATATTTTTTTGCTTACTCAGTGTTTCTTTAGTTGTAATTTTTTTCTCTGACTAGCAATCAATTTTTCCACAGATTAAATTAATCGGTCAATTCCATAATTCAAATAATTCTAGCGAATCGACACCTAATAAATTCGAGTCGGAATTTTTTAATTAGTAAATATCTGATTTTTTTTAGTTTTACCCGCGATGTTACACGTGAGTTCCCCTCCCCCAAATTAATTTCTTGCCTGTCATTCTTCTTGCAACTTTTTCAGTTTTTCTCAAGTTTGGCTTGTCAATTCTGCTCATCCATCAATAATTGTAATATCGCTAGAGTGACCAATTGAAATCTCATCGTAGCGTTATTCATTTGTACTGTCACGAATTTCCTATTATTTGAACTTTCCAGTATTTTATTACCTTTATGCAAGTTAATATGTGTATTTCTTTTGCTGTTTGGCTAGGATTAGCTTTGTTTGGGACCTGTTTTTCCACAATTAAAACATTTATTTTTAAATGGACAGTCTTTTCTGAAATGAAGCATACCGTAGACGTAGATTGGGTTAATTTTTGGAGTATTTTTATTCTGTTTTTTTATTTTATTTTGTTACTACTGTCTTTCTCCAAACCATTTGTACTTCTGTCGTGACATTTTGCTCGATTTACGCTGTGTATCTTGCCTTAAATTGACAATTTTGTGGCACTCTTTCACAACAGTCTGTATCGTTAACTTTGAATCCTGTTTAAGTTTTGTAAGGATTCATGAGCGTATTTCTGCATCATTGCTCGATGTCAGACCCTTAACGAAAATTTAAATCGGTCTGGGGATCCAGTTTAAATTTCTCACACTCACACTTGACTTTACCAGCATATGTGAGAAAATCGTCATTTTCTTATTTAGTAAGGTTTATACACTGCTAACGTGTATAAAACAATGAATTCTTTTCATCAAAGATTTTCAGTAATATTGACACAGTTCAGTTAAATTTTCTGAAGTATTCGGCAAAATGAAATTCAGATATTTTTTCATGTTCAGCGAGGCACGATTTTCGTAACAGAAGACATACCTTCTTTCCATCCGGCCATCTTTGACATTCTTCTTTAAAAATGGTCTCGTACATTCTGAATTACGATACAAATGTATCAATGTGCAACGTAAATCAATTCAATAACTGTCAGGCAAAAACGAAATTGACGCATTGTCTGTTCCTTGCTTTCCCAGGATTATTTTTATCTGTTCTTGATATTCAAACTATTCCCGTCGTATTTGTTGTACTAATGCCTTGTGGAATTCTTGCTGTTGCAGAATGAATATCTTCAATTCTTCTATGGCTTATTATATTTGTACAAGTAGCCCTTAACTAGCAAGAAAAACTTTTTTTCATCTTAATAGCCGTTTATTATACAACCTTGAAGTTTGTCGACATCCTCGTCGTACAGTGAATATATTTCCCGTAAATTTTTAATTTCGTCAGCTATTTATGTTAAGTGGGAGTAAACAATTTTTTGTGTGTGAATTCGAATTCTCGTCAACGCTGTTATGTCTTCATTACCTTGAATGAAGATAACTCAATCAAGAAATAGTATGTTACTTGGAACCAACGTAGTCTTGCTGAAATAGGTAGTAAGCAAAAATTTCCGTAAGATCCCGTACACACGTGGTCGGATTTGTCTACCTTCCCCAGAGACTGCCCTTCGGCATAGCCTCGTTTGGGTTCCTCTCCGCTCGAAGTTCGACAAGAGAGGAAGAGAAAGCCGCGTCCTCCCCATTGTTTACTCTTTCTACTGTCAATTCTCGGTGACCGATGTATATATATGTGGACGATTTCAAGTCATCTTCTAGAGAGATGTGTTCCATCACCCTCAGCGTTTCTTGTCGATGCGTATTTATGAGCAAACTTTACGTTTTTATATCTCCGCCTCCATTTCCTACCCACCTATAATTCAATCTATAAAAAATCAATCAATAAATAACATTATTTTTTCTGGTATCCTTCTAGGGGACAAAATGCGTAATATAGATGTTTTTTTTCCCATTTAGTCATATATTTGCTTAAGGTAGTTCTAATATATAGAAATTAATTAAAGACATTTTTATGTTTAACGTTCTTTTTATAGATACAATTATTTAAGTAAATGCTCTGTTTATAATAAACAGTATTAAATAACATTTACCGGCCTGAATTCATAACTGCTCATGGCGTATCAAATGTAAACAAATGATGTCACATGGAATGAATGTACGTGAGAGATTCATGGAAGATTGAAGTTTATAAGTTTATAAGTTTATATATATATAAAAAGAATGTTAAACATAAAAATGTCTTTAAATAATTGTCGGACTTTGTCCATTTCATAATGTGTATAGAAATTAATGTATAACATTCTTTCCACCAGGAAGATATCCAGCTACTTCGAATTCCAGACGGGTTCGTTACATTCACTCTCGCGCGAATACACTTCGGCGATCTAAAAGGGACATGATCATCCAAGCATATCACACACGTCCTTACCAATACGCATTGGACCAGACCGAAAGAATAAATACCCATTGCTTTACATATGCCTACGCTCAACAAACTATCCTTCAAAGGCTGATATATTTCAACGCTAAAAATGATATACCATCAAATTTAAACGTCTTCTACGAAAATTCATTTTATGCAAATAGATTCCCAATGAAATATAAGTTTATTCTTTTATTGGACTTTTAATTGAACATCTGCTTTTAAAAGTATAGGACTTCATTCTCAAAAGAATTCTTTGGCTTATACTTTATAAAACTAGCTTTATTTCAGGTACTGGCCGTCCAAATTATTTGTAACATTGGAACTAATAGATTAAATCTTCAACATGGGAGAGACTATATTCTAATGGTATGTAAACTTAAGGTGAACCTAGGGAGGCTGAAGAGGGCCAAGGCAGTACCAAAATATATGAGCATTGTTAAAAATAGATACAAATGACCAAAGCAGAATAGAAACTCGAAGTAAGATTCAGCAATAGAAATTATCCCACGGAAAAAAAGGAATGGAAAACAGATGAAATTCTCGGCATGATGAAAAAGAGACAAAAAACAATGCATAGTATGGCACAGAATATGGAACTCTACAAAAAGAAATTAAGAAGAAATGCAGGCTAAAAAGGAAAATGCTAGACGAAAAAGTGTTGCAGAAATAGAAAGAATGGATATCATAGAAAAGGCATGTATGCGTAAAAATGTAAGAGCACTAACAGGAAAAAAAGACATGCTCATGAGTAGTATCCATCAACTCCAAGGACGGGACACTGACATTACAGGAAGAAAAAATATCTCAGAAATGTAACCAATAGAACTGAGAACTCTTTCATGACGAAAAGAACAACCGGCAATACACAGAAATATCGAACGAACCAGAAATACTAAAAGTGAAATCCGCACTGACCAAACTGAACAGAAAAAAAACAGGAGGACCAGACGGAATCGTAATAGAGATTTTGGCAATCTTAGAGGATTTTTCCACTAACAAGATTGCAGATATAAAATATACAACAGTGGTGATATACCGGAAGACCTAAGTAGATCTATTTTTATAGCACTGCCTAAGAAGCCAAGTGCAAATGAATGTAAACTCCATCGGATAATCAGCCTACTGAGCCATATAACAAAACTTATCATCCGAATTCGGATTAATAGGACGCGCAGGAGAATCAGAGCGAAAATAAGACAGGTGTCATTTCTTTAAAGACATTGGAACAAGGAATGAGATATTTATGGCAAGAATTATATCAGAAAGAGAAATACAAATGCAGAAGGAACTATACCTATGTTTTATAGTGTTTGTGGTAGGATCCACCTAATCTGCATAGGTGACTACCGACTATATAAATAATGGTTGGTACCGAAAGACGAAGGGGCGAATACAGAGATCCAGCTCGAGACTCTGCCCGACTGCGACTTAGTCAACACATTCTCCAGGAACGTCTTCCCAGAAATACTATATGTAAATATTGTGTACACTTTATTGTTATAATACATTCTTGTTCTAAGTACATTTTGTGTTGCATTATCATTCCATGCATTAGTCGCGATTCAACAATGAGTCAAGACTCAACATATAGATTATGCAAAAGCGTTTGATACAATACCTCACAAAATACTGTTGTAAGTGATAAGTAACCTCGACATATTTGGGAGGGTTCTTAAAATAATCCAGAACCTATACAGGCAGCAAACCGCCTGCATACGGATAGAAAATGAATTCAATAAATATATAAAAACAGAAAGCTGTTAGTAACAAAGATATTATTTCTCGCCAGGCCTACTCAACCTATTACAGCGGAGGTGATTCGGAGAGAATTAGAAATCCTACCAGTATTTATTACTGACATCCACAATCTTAACAACATAAGATATGCAAATGACACAGAGGTTGATGGCAGACAGAGGAAAGGGCATTACGAGAAATCCTACATAAGGTAATAAAGGAAAGCGAGAAGAAAGGATAAAACACCAATTGCAAGAAGACAGAATGTATGATTGTTAGCAAAAGGAAAAGCCTAACGTGCAAATCGGAAATACCGAAATCAAAACAAGTACAACAATTTAAATATTCAGAGGGCGATATGTGCGACATCGAAATACGAAGACACACTGGGATAGCAAAAGATGCCTTCCAAAAGCTAAGCAAATATGAAGAAACGGAAATGTTTTGTGAGAAACAAAGAAATGAGAACAGACCCATTAGGTAATGTCAGTCCTCCTATATGGCAGTGAATGCTGGACAATCTCCTCACAGACAAAAAGAGACTTGACGCAAGCGAAATGTGGTTCTACAGAAGGATGCTGACAGTACGACGAAGTTCTATGGACAATACAAACAAAAATGCACACTTTAACATCAGAAGGAGACAAATGAATTTCTAAGGAACATAATGAGAAAAGAGGGCTTGGAAAATTTGATACTCACAGAACAAATTAAAGACAAAGGGGACAGCTGAGCTTGAGTGAATGGATGGTGGACAAATGATTGGGGGAAATAGAAAAACGAAAAAGTTATTAGCCAAGAGATCCATGCTCACTAACGTCCTTAAGGGACATGGCGCATAGAAGAAGAATGAGTTTATGTAAATGGATGCAAGAACAGGGTTTAGGAGAGATAACAACGAGACAAAATTTATAAAGATCTAAAAAAGACAGAAAATTGTAGAGAGCCATAATCGCCTACGTCCTGAAGGAATAAGGTACATGGAAGAAGCAGAATGAGTTTGAGTAAATGGGTGCAAGAACAGGGTTTAAGAGAGATAGCAAAAAGACAGAATTCATTAAGAGCTACAAAAAGAGAGAGGAAATTATGGATAGACATGAGCGTCAAAATTCTGAAGGGATATGACACAAATAATAATAATAATAATAATAATAATAATAAACCGTACCCATCAGTGGCTACGTAGTGCAGGGTTGAAAGCTGAAACTGAAGTTTTTATCCTTGCTGCACAGGACCAATGCTTGTTAACTAGGAATTATCAAGCACACATACTAAAATACGGTGTTAGCCCAAAATGCAGATTCTGTGATAAATATCCAGAAACCATTGATCATCTTGTATCAGGTAGCACGATATTGGCACCCACTGAATATAAAACCCGGCATGACACTGAATATAAAACCCGGCATGCACTGAAAATTTGCAACTCCTACGGGAAGGAAACTGAAAGAAACTGGTACAAACACCACCCAGACGCGGTTACGGAGATAGGACATTACAATTCTATGGAACTACACAATACACACTGACAGAACAAGCAAAGCCAACCGCCCAGACATTGGTATTAAAGACCACAAACAAAATAAGTGCCTCCTTATTGATATGGCAGTCCCTGCAGACTGCAATTTATCTTTGAAGATGTTCGAAAAGCTGTCAAAATACAAGGACCTCGAAATAGAAATCTCAAAAATGTGGCACATGGGAACATCAACAATCCCTGTTGTAGTTGGAGCCCTTAGACTGGTTGGAAAAAGATTCCAGTAGACTAATTGAAGGGATTCCTGGAAGTCCTTGCCTCAAAGAGATACAAAATATTGTTCTGACAAGTACAGCCTACACTTTACGAATGGCTTTATCTATGTAATTATTTTTATTTATTTATTTATTTATTTATTTGCAGTGGAAAGTGTCATGATGCCATTTCTAACCTTAGGTCCCTGGGCGGGACCCGGAAAGAAATGTGTAAACACCAGATATCAAAGAAAAAAAAATAATAATGACATTGCGTAAATGGATAGAAGAACAGGTTTAAGGAGAAATAGCAAAGAGACAAAAAAATATCAAAAGCTACAAAGGACATGATATTGTGGAGAGCCATGATCGCCAACGTCCTAAAGGGACATGACAAATAGAAGAAGAATGAGTTTGTGTAAATGGATGGAGTAACAGGTTTTAGCAGAGATAGCTAAAAAACAAAATTTATTAAGTCCTACAAAGGAAAGGAAATTGTGGAGACCCATGATCGCCAACGTCCTGAAGTGAACGACATATAGAAGAAGACTGACCTGAGGGGTGCAGTGAATACCATGGATTGGACATAGGAGCAATGAGGTTGGTTTAAACAAAATGGAAAATAATAATAATAATAATAATAATAATAATAATAATAATAATAATAATAATAATAATAATAAACCGTACCCATCAGTGGCTACGTAGTGCAGGGTTGAAAGGTGAAACTGAGGGTTTTATCCTTGCTGCACAGGACCAATGCTTGTTAACTAGGAATTATCAAGCACACATACTAAAATATGAATTTAAGCGCAGTACAAAATTTTCCTTTTTAGTCTGCATTTCTTCTTAATTTCTTTTTGTAGAGTTCCATATTCTGTGCCATACCTAGGCATTGTTTTTTGTCTCTTTTACTGAGTGTTAGAGAATTCCACAAGCGAGAAGTGTGATAAACGAAACTGCTAGCATAGAACGTACGGTTGCATGTGGTAATTTCAACTGTAAAATGTTGAAACCTTGCAACAAAACTTGTACTGCGCTTAAATTCATATAGTCTAAGTACCATCGAGGAAACTACACCAGAACAATTACAATGATTAAGATATGTTCCTTGTCACTGAATATAATCGTTATTTTTCTTTCTTTTATTTTTATTTTTATTGTTTATTTTTTGTCACAAATATCTTGCATTAAGTTGAAGTATCTAGGCGACGTGGTTTTTGTCTGTATTAATTATTTTTTATGATACCAGCTAGTTTGTGCAAATAAAGTTCACTGCCTAGACCATCAGGTCAATCCAAGGTTGCCATTAAATGTAGCAAAGATCGCCTGTCATATGGTTGTCTCGTCGGCTACTAATCTTGTTGATGCAGCAAGCCTTCTTTCTTTTTATTATTTCACCACACGCAAGGCAATAAAGCCACTAGGCCGCAAACGTTTACTGAGTGTTAGATAATATAAGAAAGAACTACCATTAAGGAGAGAGGACAATGAAAGTGTAAGAATTAAGAAGTCATAAGATAACGATTGATGCTTCATTTAAATTTTTGAAGATCAAAGCTGACTGGGAACCAAGAAGCCGGAAGAGAATTCCACAAGCGAGAAGTGCGATAAACGAAACAGCTAGCATAGAACGTACGGTTGCATGTGGTAATTTCAACTGTAAAATGTTGAAACCTTGCTACAAAACTTGTACTGCGCTTAAATTCCTATAGTCTAAGTACCATCGAGGAAAGTGCACCAGAACAATTACTATGAAATTATTTATGGAAAAGACACACTGACGCTATGTTACGAAGATGGGAAACGGACGGAAGCCGAGATGCCAGGTCAGGACCAATGACTTTGCCGGTTCGACTTTGGATTTAATCAAGAATCTCTCAATATATCTATGAGCGCCTAGATCAGATGTGACAGCAATATTCAAAGCAAGGACGTATGCTAGAATTACAAAATATGGAAGAGGTGAATAGAGAGCCAACATGATTAATAATAAAACCTGTAAAAGTCCGGATGAATCTTCTTTTAGCATGCACTAAATCAATGAAGAAGACTGGACACCATAGCAATGCAGTACTGAAAAAAATATTGGTGGACAGAGGGCTGCCGAAACTGAAGTCAATGACCATGAATGCCGCCAATTGAATCAACGTCCACGCGCCCGGATCGAGACGAAAGTACAAGTTGGAGAACATAGTTTGACCCAGAGAGAAATAGACTCAACCAGGTCCACTTGTTGACAAGCTACTTCTCTATGTGCCACGTCTCTTCAGACCATTGACGATCATAACCCTCCTCAATCTCATGTCTTTTTTCGCTCTTGGTAATTTTTGTCTTTTTGCTATCGCTACAAAACCCTGTTTGCCAACCATTTACACAGGATCGACACGTTTTCCTCTGTCCCGTCTGCCTTCAATCTACCACGTGAGTGTTAAATGAGCTTGAATGAATACCTCTTTAGAGTTCTACCCAGAAATTGCATGATTTTATTTTTCATGCTGTAGTGATGCACACGATAACAGTTCAAAGAGACGCACTGAAACATTCGAAACCCGTTGGAGTCAAAGAAAGGAAATGAAAATATGGACGACGCTAAGTGAAGTAAGATTTGGGCATGTTAAACAGCAGTGAACTAATTAAAAGATAGGAACCACAAGCAAATAAAATACCTCCAGGAGATCGACACGAAACAGAATGATAATATTGAATCAATTGCTCTCGATCTTCCGCTAAGAAAATTGGTTTACTGTGTCGTGGCAGATAATTCTACTCGTCAGAATTCATCTTACACATTCAAAATTTACCATTCTTCCGTGCATTTAATATTTCTACCCTATCAGGTATGCTGCTCCTACTACATATATATATATATATATATATATATATATATATATATATATATATATATATATATATATATATATATATATATATATATAATCGAATCTCCCGTCAGTTTCGACATATGAGGATCTGACAACTCACACATTATGAAATAAAAATGTCTTAAAATAATTGTCGGACTTTGTCTATTTCATGTGTGACGTCATTTGTTTAATTTTGGATACGCTATGAGAAGATATGAATGTACGTGAGAGAATCATGGAAGATTGTAGTTTAAAGACAGTAAAATCGACTTTGCTAACCGAACGCTCCTCTGTGGCCAAATCGATTAAAGGCACGTCAGGCTATACCGTTCCTTCTAGGATACAGGTTCGATTCCTTCGGAGGACGAATATTTTCTATGAAAATTTCTCGGACATTCAAGCCGGTAAATGTTGTTTAATACTGTAAGTATTTACTTAAATATTTGTATCTATAAAAAGATTGTATAAACATAACAAATGTCTTTTTACATACATATATATATATATATATATATATATATATATATATATATATATATATATATATATATATATATATATATATATATATATATATATATATATATATATATATATATATATATATATATATATATATATATATATATATATATATATATATATATATATATATATATATATATATATATATATATATATATATATATAAAGAACTAGAAACACCCGGAAAGGACGAAGAATCGTCCAGTGCCTTAGATTTTCAGTCCTTTTGGAGGACTAACTAATCGAGTAACTAAGATAAAACTTAGAGTACTCAATAAGCTAAGTAGAGCAAAGGAATAATTTGTTTCTGGCGTTATAAATACACACACACACACACACACACATATATATATATATATATATATGTGTGTGTGTGTGTGTGTGTTTGCGCGCACTATAATAAATCCTACATTACCATGATAAAGTCCCTCAGAGGACGAAACGCGTCGGCTAAGTATAGTTTTTCCTCTTGTCACTTTTCATATATATATATATATATACATGCAATTTTTTATTTCATGTTTAATTATTTGCCTGTTTCTTGCAAATTGAAATGATTTATGATGAAGTGAGCTGCCGTTTATAAATTGGGAAGAGAACTTACCAAGTAAATAGAGATAAAAGAAATCGAACCAGTTGACGCAGTCGTAGTCTTTTATCTACTGATCATGACTTGATGAGATTGTTGCTTTCGGCTTTCAACTTACATTATTGAACAAGAAGCAGAGAAGAAGACAACACGAAAAGACAGAAAAAAAAGCCCTGTCCAATCAACACCATTGTGTTCGTCAGTGGGAGCAAATTGGTGAACCGTAAGTTTGGATAGAGAACACGATGAATACACACGCAAATAATGGACATATACACTACCCGGACAATAAGTGGTGTAATTAATAAATCAATGGAGACTGTTTCCCTTCTCATTTATAGGCAGAAACACACAAATGCATGCTGGGATGATTTTTCTAGCCAATGAAATAAACCGGTTCTCGGTTTCATCTGATTCAGTCCCGATCTATCTTGAAGTCAGAACGCTTGTCCGAACTTGCTTTTGTATGCCAACACCAATTATTGATTTGTGAACTTTTTGCGATATTAATGTTGCTTTGCCTTATTACTGAAATATATTGTTTGCTTGCCTTATATTGTTTTTTCTTTGCTTATTGTTTTTTGTTATTGCTTATTGCAAACTTTGTTAATTCACTTTGTTGGACAGTTCTGTTACTTATTTTGCATTTCACCATTGCTACTCACTTCACAAATAGACTTAATGTTGAACAATAAAGGATTCATTTATCAAAATTCGTGTAAGATATACAAAGGAATGTAGATTTTATAATTGTTTTCAGAAAGCTTCACAAGTTTTCAATATGCGCACCGCCTGTGACCCGATCCACGCCAAGTCGGTAGTCCAGATCCTGCCAAAAACGCTGTAGCATGTTTTGCGTAACATTTTCCAGCGACTCAATGATTCTCTGCTTAAGGTTCTCTTGGCTTGTCGGAAGTGGGGCGTATATACCTATCCATTAGCATAGCCCCATAGAGAGAAATCAAAAGGTGCCAAGTCAGGAAAATCTGATAGCCATTTCAACAATACATTGCCATTGTCACTGTCACGCCCGATCCATCTTCCTGGTAGGTAAATCTGCACTTTCAAATTAGTTTTTACATATTTTGTTAAAATTTGAAATTACTTCAGCGAGAATTGCCGATGTTATTAGACTACAAAATTATGTCAATTTTTGGCGTTACCATATATATATATATATATATATATATATATATATATATATATATGAAGAAATATAGTCTTAAAGTGTGCTATATTTATGGGATAAAGTGCTCAATATCAGAGATAGAGCGTTTGTAAATATAAAATTGAACATAGAAGTCAACACTTGTCAGGCCTGACGATTGCATCTAGCATGAAACAGACTGTCGCCTCTAAGTGTTGACTTCTATGTTCACGTATATATATATATATATATATATATATATATATATATATATATATATATATATATATATATTATACCCAGCTTTTATTTAGCAACAAGAACAAGCATTTATTAAAGCAGTTGCGCTGACGAGTGTATATATGAAGAGTGTATATATCTGTTCGTATCCGAGTATACCGCTCTGCTGGGGCGGATAGCCAATATCTATTGCAGACACCTGCTCAGGCACATTTGTGTTCAACACCTACACAGCCAACCTGTGGTTTATAATCCAATTCTGCTGAGCGGACCATAATATCTATATTTATTTATTTATCAAAATTCGAAAAAGATATACACAGGAATATAGATTTTATAACTGTTTTCAGAAAGCTTCACAAGTTTTCAATATGCGCACCGCCTGTGACACGACACACGTCAAGTCGGTAGTCCAGCTCCTTCCAAAGACGCTGTAGCATGTCTTGCGCAACATTCTCCTGTTCCTCAGTGATGCTCCCTTTATGTCCCCATAGGTCTGTCGTGAGTGGAGTGACATTGTCCTGTCATTTCACATAGGCCCATAGAAAGAATCACAAGGTGTTAAGTCAGATGAACCATTGGCCATTTCAACAGCACATTGTCATTAAATTTGGCACATCCGAGTCATCTCCCTGGAAGATTTCCATTGAGATAAATCCGCACAGTTAAATTAGTTTTTACATATTTTGTTAAAACTTGAGTGAGAATTAGTGATGGAATTAGATTACAGAATGATGTAAATTTTGGGGGACAACACATACTCATGCACACATACACCCCCATATATATATATATATATATATATATATATATATATATATATATATATATATATATGTGTCGGTGTCGGGCTTTCAGTTTCTGAAAACTGATCTGCCTGACCCTCATACGTCGACGTCGTCGAGTTCGACGGGAGAGTCCATCATATATATATATATATATATATATATATATATATATATATGATGGACTCTCCCGTCGAACTCGACGACGTCGACGTATGAGGGTCAGGCAGATCAGTTTTCAGAAACTGAAAGCCCGACACTGACACATGAGATTTGATTATAGTGGTGAAGGCTTTGTGCAGGGCCATCCACACTTTTTGGAGGGACGAATACAGGGACCTGGTGCAGCGAATGCCACAAGGTCCCCAAACGACCCTCCGCAGGTTTTGAATTCAGAGTTGTCCTTCTCCTAGACCAGTTGCCATCCAAGGCTATAGAACCCAGTCTGTCCTGCTATTTACCCATAGTTGGAGGGAGAAGAAGAGGATTCACACCTTTCCCAAGGGTATTAGCACGTAAGTGAATGTAATGGATTCGACTGAAATTCGAACTCGGCTCTCCGATTCCTCAATCCAAGCCGTTATCCATTATATTATCCGTTATATATATATATATATATATATATATATATATATATATATATATATATATATATATATATATATATATATATATATATATATATATATATATATATGAAATGAGTACGAATCGAATATAAATTCCGACGTTCGTAACATTAATTTAAACGACGGCTCAATACAATAGTAGAACAATATTCTTTATTTTAGGATATTACATCAAAAGCATGTGAATGACGCTACACAAATGCCATCATGTTTCGATGTGCTTTAACGCATCTCATCAGGTGTTAGTAAATGACTGGTCATTTATTGAGATTTAAGATGTAAAATTTAAAACCATAAACAAACTCTTTTCACGTGAAAAAAGAAGAAAAGAAAAAGTGTAAGAAATTAAGACACAAGATACAATCTCTCTTCCAGAGAAAAGGAAGAATAAGGAAAAAGAGTAGGAAAGAAGAGGGAGGGTATAGCCGCAGAATTTGCTTTATCATATCCAACAATCCAAATAGCCTACGCTAAGTAATAGGTCATGAGCCACAGATTTAAAATTGTGGACAACAAAGACGTTATATTCGACACAAATATAAGTTTGCTAATATTTATTAATCCACGTTTAACATTTTATTTGGTCTTTTCAAAATCAATTTCTTTCTATCTTTCTTTCTATAATTTCTTTCGTTCTTGTATAGCTAAAACCATTAGTATCTAAAATAAATAAATAAATAAAACTTCACCCCAAATATATTTTGCCATTCAATAACCCATAGATCTTGGCATTCTGCTAATCAAAAAAGCAAACAACCGAATTGGTCATTCCAAAAACAGTAATAAAAGTGGAAAAAATGACAAGTGATTCAATACACGTTCCTATTTATTGTTCTTCTGAAAAACTCATACCCCTCCCCCACCAATTTTCATAAGAGTTTACTCTTGCCTCAACTTTATTCGTGAGGTAATTATCCAACATTCACTAGCATACAGTAGGATATATATTATATAACTGTTTAGCAATATTTTCATTGTTTGTTCTCATTGTTTCTTTATACATTGTTTAGATTTTAAAAGTCATCTTTTCTTATTTCAAAACGCCATCGAATTCTGTGTCACCTTTTCGACCCTCTGTTAAAATATTACCTACATATTTAAAATATACTTTTTAACACTATTTTTCACCCAATACATCTCCCAAGAGCCATACATGAGGTTGTTGTAAGAGCGTAAATTGGGGGCGTAAGAAGTCTATAATGTGTATCACAATAAAATAAAACATATCACAATATCTCATTTCAGAAATATAATCATATATACAAATAAAATACATGTTTCATTAAAAACGACAGACAAGGTACTACGATTAAGCTTTTTATTGAATGTTTCTTGTGTTCTAACAAGTGTTTTCCTTTTAGATACAGAGTGTGTAGAAACTGTCCAAATGTTCTATAATTTCAAGCGCTTTCGACTATACTTTTAGCCATTATCAAGGATGATTTTGATTTTTCAATTTAATTGGATGTGTGTTTTGTGTGTATATTTTTAGTGTTATAGAGACGTTTTATTTTTCGTAGAAAGTTAGCATATTTTAACCGTGATCGTAGTTAATATAGTTAAGTGTTGTTTTTTTACGTTTTTATTATTAAGGCTTCCATTATTTTAATTTTTTTTTTATTTACATGAGGGTAAGGTTATTATGTTTGTATTTTTCATAGTATGTTTCGGATGGAGTCTG
This sequence comes from Acanthosepion esculentum, assembly GCA_964036315.1. Classification (NCBI taxonomy): domain Eukaryota; kingdom Metazoa; phylum Mollusca; class Cephalopoda; order Sepiida; family Sepiidae; genus Acanthosepion; species Acanthosepion esculentum. The sequence goes on along the minus strand of OZ038496.1, from coordinate 33,905,150 downwards.
GTAAGTTTGTGTGTGTGTTTAAGTGGGTTCTAATAGAGCTGTTGTCAGATAGGTGTAATATAAGTCGTCTGGATAGGCATGTAGTCATGTGACTGATGTAATTATTTATGAATTCTGTTTGATCAGGAACACGGTTACTTAAGGGGCATTTGAACTCATGATAATGTTCGTTCGTTGTAATTTTGACTTTGCTGATATGTTGTTATTTGTGAGGATAAGATTAGCTGTTTTAAATTTTTGGTAGTAGATAATTAATTTGACTTTTTTATTCGGGTCAATTGGAGTAGAGTATTTCTTTGTAATGTTTCATCCTTTTTGTAGTTAATGTGCCTTTGGTTTTTAAAATCTGTACCGAAATTTTCCTAATTTGTGATTTATTTTCTCCCGTTTTTGAATTTTAAATAATGTGAGTGTGACAGTATATACTCCTTCCTCGCATCCATACCAAATTCACAAATATTGGTCAACCAATGAGAATTAAGGTCTCCAATTAGCAGTAACGAACATTCTATCCATCAGCGTGTGATGATATTTGCTTCTTTCGTATAATGACATGCGCTGAAGAGAACACTTATTTGCAATCTACCTGCGACAGGCACCCTCTAATTTTTTTTCTCGATTTGCCATTTATGCATTTGTGTGTTAATGAAAGCATGACACCCGAAGTTGGGGCCTTGTTTACCCAAGACATTAGGTACGGCAAAAGAAGACTCGGTATTATTCTTACGAGCCTAATGAGTTACTTTTTCGTGCTCACAGTAAATATGGCTTGATTACTATGTTGTCTGTGTCGTCGACAATGGTGATGAGGGGAAAGAGAAAAACAGATGTCAGCTTCGAGATCCCTTTTCGTTTTATTCTTTTCTTGTCACTTTCCTTCACCACATATTTTTTTAATTTATTTATATAACATTATTTTAATTCTCTTTCTCTTCTTCTCCCCGTGTATTCACGTCTCTGTCTTTTTCATCTAGCTCTTTCATTCATTATTTATTTATTTACTTTATTCACCTTTAACATTTTATTTACCCGCGTTTCAATTACATTTCTTTCTTTCTTTCTTTCTTTCTTAATTTATTTTTTTTTCTTTCTTTCTTTCTTTCTTTCTTTCTTTCTTTCTTTCTTTCTTTCTTTCTTTCACCACCTTTAATTTTTTATTTAGCGTCGTTTCAATTACATTTCTTTCTTTCTTTCTTTCTTTCTTTCTTTCTTTATTAATTTATTTTTCTTTCTTTCTTTCTTTCACCACCTTTAATTTATTTATTTAGCGTCGTTCCATATATATTTTTTCTTTCTTACTTTTTATATTTCTCTCTTTTTTTCTGTCTTTCTTCCTATCTATCTCTCTTTCTTTCTTCCTTTGAGCTTCTACTTTTTATTTACCGCTTTTGTAATCAAATTTCATTTTCTTCCTTCTGTTTTTCGCTTTCTTTCTTTCTTTCTTACACCTTTGACATTTTATTTAACGTCATTTTAATCTCATTTTTCTTTCTTTCTTTTTTCTTTTTTTTTCTTTTATTCATTCACTCTTTCTGTGTTTATCAACTTTTTATTCACCGTCCTTTTTATCTTTTTGGATTCTTCATTCACGTGTTACTTTTTGCTCCAATTTTAACCATTTTCTTTGTTCCATTTGGAATTTATTTGTTTATTCCACTCAGCCTGTCTTCTTGAACTCTATTCATTTTCCTTACAGTCCTTCTATACTATTTTCTTTCTTTCAAACATTTATGTACTTCCTCTTTGTCATTACGCGTATTTACCGTGATTGCTCTCAATCATGCTTCGTTCTTTCTCTCTTTCTTCTACAACCTTATCATTATCATATCTTTTCTTTCTTTTCTTTCTTCCTTTACACTGGTTTTCTTATCATGTACTCTTCTTTTCATGTATTCTCTTTTTGCTTCCTTTTTTTATTTACTCTTTTCGTCGGCGTCTGTTATTCATTGCTACATTCGCCATATCGTTTTGTTTAATTGTTTCTTTTTCCTTTAATGTGATTTTTTTCATTCAGACACATTTCACATAACTTCTTTTCGTTTTATTCTTTCACTTTCTTTCTTTATTTCGTTGTTTTCCTTTCTTTCCTTGTTTATTTTTTCTTTCCTTCGTAAAATTCTATTCTTTTACCGTTCATCACACCCGCTTATTTTCTAGTTATTTTTAATGATTTATTTATTTTTTGCTAATTACCGCCCACACGTTCAGTTTTTCGTTTTCATTTTAAACAGGTCTATTTGTTTACTTTCTTCCTCAAAACCTTTAAATAATTTTACATGCAGGCATACATGCATAGATATTCAGAAATATAAGGTCAAATCAATGCACACACACAAACGCATATATATATATATATATATATATATATATATATATATATATATATATATCAGAGATAGAGCGTGTGTTAATATAAAAGTGAACATTGAAGTCAACACTTAGAGGCGACAGGCTGTTTCATGCTAGATGCAATCGTCAGGTCTGACCATTGTGTCTAGCATGAAACCGGCTGTCGCCTCTGAGGGTTGACTTCAATGTACACTTTTATATTTACACACGCTCTATCTCTTATATTGAGCACTTTATCCCATAAATATAGCACACCTTAAGAGTATATTTCTTCATATATATCTGTGTGTGTATGTATGTGGGTGTGTTGGACTCTCCCGTCGTTTTCGACGTATGGGGGTCAAGCAGCTCAGTTCCTAGGAACCGACAGCCCAGACACCAGCACATATGATTTGATTATAGTTGTGAAGGTTTGTGCAGAACAAACCACACATTTTGTAGGGCCGAATACAAAGAATTGGTGCACTACGTGCCACAAGATCCCGAAAGGACCCTCCACACATTTTGAAGTCAAATTTTTCCTTCTCCTTCTCCTCCTCTCTCTCTTTCTCTTTCTCTCTCTTTCTCTCTCTTTCTCTACATATATATATATATATACCGATTGTAACAGCAAATTGTCCATACACACACACACACATACACACACACACATATATATATATATATATATATATATATATATATATATATATATATATATATATATATATATATATATATACATATATATATAATTACCGGTATATATTTATTTATGCTTTTGGTGTCACGCTCTGTAGTGACAAGGGAGGTAAATCAACTTAAGCAAATCAACTTTATAAGCGATTAGTTCCCTTAGTCATTTTAATAATATATGTATCTATATTTAGACAAATCTACTTTTGGAGTAAAATTGAAAAAGTCTTTAATTAATCGGTTAACTAAGATAAATTAGTTCCTGGGTGCAATTGACTGTTTAATTAATCTGTTTCTTTAATACTACGGCATTTTCGTGTGATCAAGCCTCTCACGTGAAGCATAGCATACCTTTCTCTAATAAGTGAGCATCTTGCTTCAACTGTTCTTTGACATAGGCTTTGTCGACGCCATCTTCGTCGTTGTGTTACTAATATTCTGTTTTTTCTTAAAAACTGTTTCCATGTTGAGTTACTGTTATATGAACTCATGACATTTTTAACATCAACCGATATTGATTATATAATACCAAGAGCAGTTAAGGAATTTTTGATAGCACTGGGCGCTTTAAAAAATATAAAAAGAACGGAAAAAATAAATGGTTCATGTACTCCTTGTTAGTTCTGAATCACTACCGTTTTACACTAGTACACACACACACACAGACAATAATATATATATATATATATATATATATATATATATATATATATATATATATATATGTATAACGTCAATCGGCATCTCCAGCTGCCTTGATCTATCCTCTTCCATTCTCCACATCCTTTCACCTTTCATTCCCATCTGCTCTCGCTCCAAATCTTCTGTAACCCCCTAGCCTTGATCGATCCACTATCTTTCTCCACATCCTCTTCTTTACCACTCCTATCTGCTCTTCCTCCAAGCCTTCTGTAACCCCCTGAATACTAGTGGCTTCCAGCCTTGCTTGGGGTGATATGCTTAAATATATATATATATATATATATATATATATATATATATATATATATATATATATATATATATAACTAAAAAAAATAATAAAAACTAATACAACCAACACAGACCCTAGTAAAAAATAAAACTTATTATATGCTACAGTAAATCCACTATATCTAATAAAATTCCCCGTAATGACTCTTTCCCGGCCACTTGCATGTTTCAGAAAAACAACATCGTTTAAAAGTTTAAATGTCCCCCGAGAGACTTGATCTCCAACGATACTATATAATAATATATATAATATTTATGTTGGACACACGACAACAACGCTTTCACGTAGTCTAAGTCTTCACTTGAATAATACTTTCAATATTTCTAAACACTTACAACAACCTACCTGTCCACACTCGCAAATCAGAAATATCCTCGTCGAATATAGCTCCCTACCTTTCCACGAAAAGAATGAACGCAAACTAAAAATTCTTGAAGCTATTTATATAAAAAAAATTTGAAACCAAACCTCAAAAAATTAATTGCGAATACTCCACAAACATTTTAAAATGAGTACAATAGATATTCTCTAAATGTTAGCGCTTGTCATTAATAGTTTTTCCTTTATCTAGCAACTACTCAAGCCCGGAACTTTTCTACCGCATGCCTAGTTACCTCCCCTTAAATGGTGCCCGCCAACCAGCAATGACACAGCGTTCGTGATTCCACATATAAAACGGTAAACTTCGGCTGATCACAAACATGAACACGAAATACTCTATAATTAACAGTACCTGGATGATGAGATTATGCTCTGTCGAAAGTACTGGGAATAAATACAATATGAGCCAACGCGGTGTTTTCGTCTCGTCTTTTAACAACCGCACAAAAAAGCTTAATCACGAAAATAAAAGGATCATATCGAAAATAAGTAGACAGAACGTTTCTAAATTATTTAATGAAACCTGTCTGAATATATATATATATATATATATATATATATATATATATATATATATATATATATATATATATATACACACATATAGAGATAGATAGATAGATAGATAGATAGATAGATAGATACACAGAGGAAAAATGAAACCTGTCTGAATATATATATATATATATATATATATATATATATATATATATATATATATAGATAGATAGATAGATAGATAGATAGATAGATAGATATAGGATGTAGACTTTGTGTACGGGTTTCAGAAAAATCAGCTTTCAAACAAAGTAAAGACTGTACAAATCATTAGTAGTCTCCCTTCTCCTATATGGATTTGAAATGTGTATACGGTTTGTAGAACGGAGAGAAGGTTCCTAGCTTTTGGAAACAAATGCATGAGAAATCTTCTTACCATCTTCTATTGGGAACATAAACCAATGAATTTGTGCGGAAAAGGGTTGATCGTGTTGTGGACCACCAGGATCCCCTTCTCTCCTCTGTCAAACAGAGGAAAATGGTGTGGTTTGGACACATTACAAGGCACGACAGCCTGTGTATGACAATTATGCAAGGCACCATTGTTGAAGGTGGACATAACAGAGGACGCCAACGTAAAAACTGGTTGGACTATGTCATACAATGGACAGTTATGATTATACCAATATTGCTGATGGGTTCCGTTCATAGACTGTTTTGGAGAAGATTTAGTGTGGCTCATGCATTCGGATTCCGCCACCCCTACGATTACAAAAGTCAAGGGGGATGATTATATATATATATATATTGTGAATATAGCATCAAATATCTTGATATTCAAATGGATATAAAATTAACCTAGTATCGATTGTAAATAGAATTATTCATATATACCTTTTTTCATCTATCTATCTATCTATCTATCTATCTATAAATCATGTTCACTTGGAAATGAATATGATTTTAAAATATTTTTTGGCATACTAAAAGCATTTTTAAGTTAATCTGACTAAATTACAAGTTTATTCCGGAAGTTCTATTCCTATGAAATGCTGTAAATAATCAGTAAAACGTTAAACGTGATCTAGGAAACCAGACCAATAGTGACACCAACGAATTAAAATATTTATCTGAATCATAATAAAATTAAATTTCATTTCAATGGGATGTTGAAATCAACTTCAATGTTTTATAACATTAACCGTCAGTGACCCAACGGGTCACAGGTCACAGGTCGTCTAGTATAATATTTATAAAATATATCATATACATTTCAGCTTACTTAATTTAGTAGGGATATTTGCCGTAACCTTTTTGGATTGTGCAAGATTATATTACACAAATTGAGTAATTATTTACACCATTTTCATTCGGACTATTGTACTCAATTTTTCACTATCACGTTACAGTCATTCTGTTTTCCGACCTTCATCAGGTGTATATCCATCAGGGTAACCTACAAGAAATTTTGATATTAACCTTTTATTTAATCGATGAGAAATAGACTGTTCTTGATCCTCTCCCATGGGACAGTAGCCTATTCTATTAAAGAGTTGTTTTGTGAATTTGGCGACATAGTAATTGTGAGTTCAATCCCTGAGCTGGGCAGTGTTTACTTGGCCTCAGTAGAAACGAGACCATCAAGAACTGAGCAGTAATAAAATATAATACTAGATGAGATATCCCAAGATATCCTGGAACGAGAACAATCAAACCTGAAGATTGAATAAAGTGTTGAGTTCGGAATTTCCTGTAAATTATCCGGATCGACATACACCTGGTGAAGGCCGAAAGCCACCGCGGCCGAAATGTTGTGGTAACAACAAATATTAGGACAATAATGATCCTCATCCCACAAATTTCGACAGAATCTTGAATAATGTTCATATGTTTTTGTAGAACCTTGGAAATTTTGCTTAAAACTAGTTTTTCTGGTGTCTTGCCAAAATTACATATTTGTTGGATTTTAAATAATCTTCTACGATTATATAGAAAAGAAGGAAATTATGTTTTTTTATATAAAAAAATTATTATTTTTTTATATCTGTTATCTCTGAGTTTCATATTCAGACAGAGTCCTGAGCAAATTTTTTTATTGATTTCCGCCCAGGCCAAACAGTAAATCATTAAGAGAAAGGAGAAATAAGGAGGACTGTGGATAGCGATAGACGTCGCGTTTAAATTTTTGCAGATTAAAGTTGTCTGGAAATCATCGCGTCGGAAGGGAGTTCCACAAGCGAAAAAAGAAACTGTTAGCGTAAAACTTATGACTGCATCTAGCCAGCTCAACTGTAAATTGATGAGATATCATCGCCAGTTTAGTAATGCGCTTAAATTCAAAAGTCTAGATACCATAGCGAAGAACGATATTTATTTTGAGTATGTACAGAAATGTGACACAAGGCCAAAATGGGGAATTTGGAAAACGACGGTCTTCTTTTTTTCTTAATGTCTAAGTTTGCTAGCCACAAACACTGACCCAAACATCCAACAATATTCCTTACACCAAAACAACGCATCCTTACTTACCATTCTTACTCTATCCACTAGAACACCTCAGGAACTCCACGAAGTCCTAATTAGTCCTCATATGTACAAGTTATTGTCTGTGGAGGGAGTGGAATAAAACAACAATTTAAAAGCTAGCCCCAAAGTGTATTTACAATATGAAAAGGAAAACTATTTACAACAAACTAAACAATAATGTTAGTAATATCCCACTCCACAGAATCCCTAAATGTAGAAGAAACATCAGTTAACTGGACGAAATCAATGCATAATAATAATATAAAACATTCATTCATCCCAAGTATTCACTCAAACACATTCATTCAGACACAACAACAAATACGAACATCACCATAGCGAAGAGCGATATTTATTTGTATTTTTATACAAAATATGGCACAAAGCCGCCAAAAAGGGGAATGACGAAAAAGACGATCCTTTTCGGTCTTAACGTTAAACTTAACTAGCCACAAATACTGACCAAACATACAGCAATATTCCTTACACCAAAACACCGCATACTAACTTACGTTTCTTACTACATCGACCATAATACTGCCTTGTTCTATGAAAGTCTTAACTAGTCCCCATATGTACAAGTCTTTGTCTGTGGAGTGGGGGGAGTAGAATAAAATAACAATTTAAAAATCTAAACCCAAGTGAATATTTAAAAAAATGAAAAGCTCATCAGAAAAATTATCATGAAAATATTTATAAAAAAGACACAGAGAGGCGGTGGAAAAGTGACTGGAGTTGAGCCGCCAGATGAGGACCATTAAAATTGCAGATTCTTCTTTGGATCTTCTCAAAAAGTTCAAGTTAAATAGCAGGTGCACCGGGCCATATGTGGCAGCAATATTCTAAATATGGACGAATGGTAGACTTATAAATACGTTAGATAGATTTTAGAGAGAAATATTAGTGAACCAACTTTCTTAGCAGCTGACCTAGCAATGGACTAAATATAGTCTTTCCACTTCATATCAGCAGAGAACGTGTGCACGAGAAGACGCAACGAGTCGCTTTCCTCGACGATAGCATCAGCCATGCTGATGGAAGTCAGCAAGGGGTCTCTCAGATGATTAATTACTAAATTTATACCGCAAAGAGATTTAGATGCTGAAGTGTTTCTGTTGACGCATACCTAAAGAAGAATCCAGTCTGAAAGAGTAAAACTGAATTGTTTAAAAAAAGAAAATCTATTGTTTTTCAAAATGACGATGGATATTTTCTTTCGGCATTACAATTTCCCCTTCCTTTTTACGTCTTTTCCAGTTCAGTGCGATGTTGTAGTTTTATCTGTTGTACATGAAAAACAATACATTTCACTTGCTGAAAGTTATTAGAAACCAGAACGAAGTTTGTTTATCGGCTTAATTGCTAATTTGTTTGTTTAGCTGTTGCTTGTTAATGTTGGCTTGTATGCGATATGCAGTTTAAACTACAAAAATAAATCATTGCCATGAAGTATAAAAACACACATACACACGCGCGCGCGCGCGCACACACACACACACACACATATATATATATATATATATATATATATATATATATATATATACAGTGTAACCCGGATATAAGAGAGTTGTCGGGACCGGAGAAGGCGTCTCTTATATCCGGGTTTCTCTTATATCCGAGTTTGGTCTATTTTGTTTTATTAACACAGGCTCTAATTTGGGACCAAAGAAAATGTATCTTATATCCGGGTTTCTCTTATATCCGTGTCTCTTATATCCGAGTTACACTGTGTATATATATATATATATATATATATATATATATATATATATATATATATATATGGATGTGTATATATTTATAAAAGAACATTAAAAGGACAATAAAAGATCTCCTTTCCTGAGTTTTGAACAGGAGTAGGAGTCTTCTCGTTTTCATTCACGCTCATTAACCCCTTGCGTGGGTTCATTGCCTTGCTTTGTTAAAATGATTATAAAAACAAATCTAGTGATGCTGACAAAGTTGACCTGGCAGTTCGTCTCGACCTGCAATCGGTTGTGAACTGGGGCAAGAATTGGTTGGTTAACTTTAACGCCTCTAAAACAAAACTTCTCTCTATTAACCACCACAGGGATCCATCCCTGAATCCTATTAGAATGTCTGAAGCCCAACTTCTCGAGAGCTCCTCTCTGCAGCTGCTCGGTCTCACGCTGTCCGCTGATCTGAGATGGAACAAATACATCGAGTCAATTGATTCATCCACCGCAAGGAAAATTGGCTCCCTGTGCCGGGCGAGGAATTTTTTCTCCCCGATATCGATCCTCCAAATCTATAAATCAACCATTCGCCCTTGCATGGAGTATTGCGGCCATATATGGTCAGGAGCCCCTGCTGTTTGCCTCAGGGTTCTTGATAAGATCCAGACGTGCCGTTGCCTCGCTCTGTCTTTTTTACAAATACTTTCACGTTAATTGCTCTGATGAGCTGCTTTCGCTGGTTCCCAGGCCTCATGAATTCAAGCGTCCTACGAGGCTGGCATCCCGTTCCCACCCCTTCACTGTTGAAACTGTTAGATGTAGACGTCTCTTCTACTCCAATAGCTTCATGTCTCGCACCGTGGAACTCCCTTCGTTATTCCTGTTTCCCTGACAAATATAATCTCCAACTATTTAAGTGTAACGTCAATCGACATCGCCAGTTGCCTTGATCTATCCACTTCCCTTCTCCACATCCTTTCCCCTTTCATTCCTATCTGCTCTTGCTCCAAATCTTCTGTAACCACCTTGCCTTGATCGATCCACTATCTTTCTTCACATCCTTTCCCCTACCACTCCGATCTGCTCTTTCTCCAAACGTTCTGGAACCCCTTGCGTGCTAGTGGCTTCCAACCTTGCTTGGGGTGGAAAGCTTAATATATATATATGTGTGTGTGTGTGTGTGTGTGTGTGTGTGTGTGTGTGTGTGTGTGTGTGTGTGTGTGTGTGTGTGTGTGTGATTGTGTGTGTATATGTGTGTGTGTTACTCTGAAATATAGAAAATATAATAAAAATGTAATAGAATGATCTTGTCGGTTGTATTTAACAAAACGTATCTGCATATATATATATAGTCTTAAAGTGTGCTATATTTATGGGATAAAGTGCTCAATATCAGAGATAGAGCGTGTGTAAATATAAAAGTGAACATAGAAGTCAACAGTTAGAGGCGACAGTCTGTTTCATGCTAGATGCAATCGTCAGGCCACAACTATTGCATCTAGCATGAAACAGACTGTCGCCTCTAAGTGTTGACGTCTATGTTCACTTCTATATATATATATATATATATATATATATATATATATATTTATATATATATATATATATATATATATATATATATATATATATATATATATATATATATATATATATATATATATATGGGGTGTAACACCAAAATTGATTAAAACGTGGAACAACAAAATTGGCCAATTGTTAGATTAAGATTTGAACCGTTTTATGTTAGAAATGATTAAAGATATCTTACTGGAATTCACCAATGTTTCTATAACGCTTTGGACTCTACTTTAAACAATAAGAATGTATTTAGCTCTAAGATGAAATGATGATCCTTCTTCCTGTTGTGACCTTCTGATCCAGTTTTCCACAGTTTTCCACGCACGCACGCACGCACACACACATATATATGTATGTATACAAACGCACACACACATATATATATGTATCTATACATACGCACACACACAAACACACACACACACACACACACATATATATATATATATATATATGTATGTATGTATACTTCCAAACTTATCAGAAAACGTGTATTTGCGTTCCATTCGAATCTGATATACAAAGCAGCTGAAGTGTGTAATTGTTTTCTTTCTTTCCCTTCTAGTTTTTCATCACCCTCGCTCTCTCTCTCTCTCTCTCTCTATACATATATATATATATATATATATATATATATATATATATATTTATATATATATCTCAGAAGAATTCTGAATATTTAAATAACTATTCTTTAAAGGGCCTGCCGTAGCGCTATATTTTGCCAGTCGGTCGCAAAATAAATTTCACTAGTGCAGTATACTTGAGCCCTTTTCTTGTTCATCGTCTCATTCCTAAAACATACATTTTACAGCTAATGAAAACCCTTTTCAAATACTTAATATCACGTTACGTTTGTCTTTTTACTTTTTTTTAATTTTGCGCAACACAGTCTTCCTATATCTATTTCTTCTCCTTTGGACTCTTGAAGTCGGAAAAAAAATCAAAAGCGCCTACTGTGGACACATAACTAACAAAAACTCGTATGTCGGTCGTATTTTTTCGCGTTTTGAGTTCAATTCTCACTGGTGTTTTTTTTCAACTGCAGACGAAGCAAAGATAAATAATCTAGTCTGCATTGTGAATGAAATTAAACGAAACCCGCAAGTAGTAGAATTTTCAATGCTGATTTTCAAGGCCCATATTATATTATATTTTTCCATCCTTTGTAGCTACAAACATTTTTTCCTTACTAACCATCACACCAAGTCCTTACTCTCTCACCCACCCACATAAACACGTAAAGTAAGGTTTTCCCTTCTTTTTCTGTCTTTGATGTGCGTGTTAAATTCTCATTATCCGTCCTAGACATTTTAGCTGTCTCTTTCAAAGTCATATTCAATTTTTAATTTTCAGGAACTTAATAATATATAATTTTTCATGTATGCACAAAGTTTCTAGCTTTTCTTATTAATTTCCATTTTACTGTTGATGTTTTATATATATATATATATATATATATATATATATATATATATATATATATATATATATATATATATATATATATATATATATATATATATATATATAAAGGGTTACAGTTGTTTCCTGATATAGATCTTTCTATATTTAATTCATGTCAGTTATCAATATACTGTCCTAAGTCAAGTTTAAGTTCTATCTTCATTTTATCCCACTTTAGGCAGCCTTGTGTCAGATTTGATATATAATTATGTCCTTTTAAAATGAGGAACTATCATGTAACTTACACGGCAAGGTCATATAACCTATAAAGTTTAGGCCGTTGTAAGTTCGAGCCTTGTTTGCGCTGTACCAAAATAAGTTGCCTAATGATCTCATCCTGCAAGCTATATAGCGAGCTTCAGTTGTTTCCCAAGATCTGTGGGCGATAACTACACTCCACAGCGTCTTGTCCTTTTTAGCAACAAGCATTTTTGTTTTTCTTACCATCACTTCAAGTCCTTACTCTATCACACACCCACATAAACACGTAGAGTTTTCCCTGCTTTTCTTGTCTTCGATGTGCATGTTAAATTCTCCAAGCAATCTTTTCTCACTGTCTCCTAGACGTTTTAGCTGTCTTTT
>OZ038496.1:33882397-33887397 GCA_964036315.1 Acanthosepion esculentum | reverse complement strand
ATTAAATATATATATATATATATATATATATATATATATATATATATATATATATATATATATATATATATACGACTAATTCATTAGCCTTTTCTTTATTTATCTCTTCTCTCTCACCTTCCCTCCCTACTACCAATCTGACCTGTCCGTCCGGTGTATTTTCTCCATTTACGAGTGCGATTTCGATCTGAAATCTGTTCACGAAATAAATTATGATCGAAATGGATAATAAATGTCTCCGTCTTCTTATTGTCAGTATATACATATATATATATATATATATATATATATATATATATATATATATATATATATGATGCACCTTGTATTTCCGAACGGTCCCGTCGCTGAATACCAAAGCAATGAGAATGTGACGGTACACTACTTCAATAACTTTAAAAAATGCTCTTTCCAGATAGCAAGAGAAAAGAATCTACGGATTGTTATGTTAGCCTACGTCATGAGGAAGATGGCATTAAGAAAGAAATCTATTAAAATTGATACCATCCCCTACATTTTGATTAGTTGCCTTATGTCTGACTTGCTGTATAGAACCCTATCGATCCTAAGCGACTAAAGTGCGCTGTTTACCTTCTTTGATATCCACGCAATAAACTCATTCATTAGCCCTCTGCCTTGACTGGCTATAGAGCCTTATATTAGGGGAGAATTAATAAAAATAACGAAATATTTAAAACGTTGAGCTCCTTGATTTCACCCATACAGCTAAAAATAGCCACCATGACAAAACAAGTACCTTGTTGGCGCAAAAATGGAAGGATCGATTGTTCGAAATTTCACACTGTAACGTTATGGATATAACGATAAACTACATTTACAATGCATCTGATTGGGACATTTTGAGGAGCGTGGAACCACCTCTTAATTGCTGTTGTTTCCAGGTCCACACTGACCCAGAGTGGTAGTTAAAGTCCCAGTTATGGGCAAATAGTTAACTCCCAAAACTGAGGTCAAAACACGATGAAAGTATAAAAAATGTTATAGGTAAAATATCGGTAATACATTCTCATAGTAAAAAACAATGATCAGCAATAGGAAAAAATGGCAGCAATACATATCTACAGGAAAAAATATTACTAGCAATACATTTTTGTAAGAGAAATTACTAATGCTCCCAAGAAAATTCAATTTCGGCAATAAATGACCCATAAGGTGTTGATATTCCGCTAAACAAACAAAAACAGAACAAACAAATGTATCCTCTAAAAAACAGCTTGTATAGCGCGCAAACTGAAGGGACTTTCATAATCAGTAACCAGGAAAGAGAAAGTTAACGTAACCTCATACAAACCTAAGAACAGAGGACGCCATATATGATCGATCACACTATATTAACGAATTGGACAACGAGTATTTCTTAAGCATCGTCATACAACAGACGCATTAGATCACAATAGATCACATATAAATAGTATATACTTATTTATAAGTTTTATATATTTGCTTTTTCACATTTTACGTATATACACAGTCTCTCTCTCTCTCTCTCTCTCTCTCTCTCTCTCTCTCTCTCTCTCTCTCTCTCTCTCTGTATGTATGTATGTATGCTGTTCTCCAAGAATTAATTAGGGGTGTTTCTAATTGGTAAAAATGTTAGCAGCAAATACCGCCCCGCCATTAGGATCAGCAAAGCATTTCTTGCGACTTTCTCTAATTGTCCCTCGGTCGGGCATCAAAGAGATGCTTTCAGAAAACAGCGGGAATTTGTTGGAGGCGGGCAATTAGTGAGGGGAGGTGGTGACGATATGTCAATGCCACTTGGCTTTTATGTTGGTCTTGAAGCATGAAGCGAGATCTGGTGGGGAGGAGACAAGCACATGATTGATATATAGTTTAAAAGAAACAAAAAAGTAGAAAGAGAGAAATGTGTTAAAAGAATGTACATATATATATATATATATATATATATATATATATATATATATATATATATATATATACATATTTGTGTGTGTATGCGTGTGTGTGTGTGTGTGTGTAAAGTATAATTTGTCAGCAAGTATTCTTACAAACAAGTTTGATTAAATTTTACCGACAAGAGCTAAATGTTTAATATTATTTTGTATTATTCCATTAGTTGAAAAATGTCTTACATTAGAATCGAAATTAGGGATAAACGCTCCAAAGTTCACGTTTGTGTTATTGTTTTGTACAAATACTTTCGACCGTTTCAGTCATTTGCAAGAACCAACGTGTGGGCAAGATTCCATTGTTGATATCATGTGTAATCGGAGTGAGGCCAGACAAAAAGAAAGACTACGCTTTATATATATATATTATAGAATCATGAGGAATTAGAACAATCAATATAGTAATTCATTGAGTCGAGAAGAATACTCAACAGAATGCAGAAAGTACTGACTGGCCGTTTCGTCCTGTTAGGGACTCATCAGCAATGCGCATCCACTACCGGGAATCGAATGCAGACCGTTTCGATACAAGCGTCATACCAACTGTACCAACGGGCCTCAGTGACAAAGAAGCAACTGAATAGACTCGATATAGCGCCGCTGCTCACAAATCCCGTGGTGATACTCATACAAGTATTCATAACCCAACGAGTTATGCCCCAAGAGCATTGTCTTTCCTCTCCGCTCCATTCTCAGGTTTGGATTCTGACGCAAACGGTCAGAATCCACACCTCAAGATTGCAATAAGTACATGAAATTCCGAGTAGTGCTATCGACGTTGGCTATTGTGTATATTCACCAGTATATACTGATATCTCTGTTTCATTACATTAATTACTGTATTTATAGCACCAAAGGAATAAATATACTTACGTACGTGCAAGTATTTGCGCTGTGTGTACATTTGTTTATCTTACACACTCCTTTATATATATATATTATCCTCCTTGGGTCTATCCATACGGATTACTAACTAAAATAGACTATATATATATATATATATATATATATATATATATATATATATATATATATATATATATATATATATATATATATATATATATATAGGAGGGAAGCGGGGAAAGTCCTTATTTGATTGGCTGATGTTGACTGACGTATGTCAATAAGAACGGTCGGAATCCTAGCCATATTTTATTTATCTTTTTTGCAATGTCGAAGTGCGTAGCAAAACGCTATCAAGGAGGCGGCCTGAATCTTGTGGAATTAGGTCGGGGTTGCTGTTGGAGCCGATATGATGCAAAACCCGAAATCGGCTATGAAGACAGTGCATCACTGAAGACCTTCCTTGTTGCATCTGAAATGTATTACTCTTCTATATATATATATATTACTATAATTGTTAATTTTAGTTGGTACATGTGTTTCAGTTATTAACGTAGTTATTTTTTATTATTTTATTAATCAACCGGTCTATATTCAGAAGTCTTACTACCGACAGAATCGAACTTGCATCTCTTTCTTACCTCAGGGAAACTTATTCTTAACTCAGATCGTGCCTCTAAACGTTTGGCCACGGATCGTGACTGACAGGACAAAGTCAGAATTACCTGGTAAAGGAGGCATGTTTTTCTCTCGCTCGTTCTTCTCTAAATTTATATCTGCTCGCTTCAGTTTCGTCCCTGAAACATAAACATGTTATTAATGTCACTGTTTACCAACAGTTATTAATTTTATTCTTTAATAAAAATTTTTTAAAAATCAGTGGTAATAAGTCAAACACATCTGCCCACTAAAAATAACGTTTGTAATAATACTAGCTTGATAGGGTGGCATTTAAGCTAGCTCCTGCGGAGGGTTCTTCATTAAGCCTTCAGCTTGTTCAGGAGTTTGAGTGTCCCTAATTCTTTTCATATTCTCAGCATTGAAAGCTCTCCTGGCTGCCGCGTGATTTGGGTTTTCATTTGCACGGGACTTTCTCTTCCTCGCTGCAGCCTTAGCGCTTTTGATTTCAATCTGGTCCTCTGTTGGCGGAGATTTCTTTTTGTCAGGCATACTGCTTTTGTACGCGATAGACAACAATAAACTACAGAAGATCTCAAAGTTGGTCGCTACAGTTAAGTATTGCATTAATATTTAAACCTTCCTTTTAAAAGTTCAACGATAATTCTTCTGCCGCCAATTAATTTAAAAACAATTTGATGTGAGTATGTCCGTACTTTCCGCACAAACAATTATTTTTAATTCATGGGTGACTTTCGCTGGATTTTGCAATTAATTCCGATTATTTCCAAATTTATTTCGAAATTATAAAAAAAAATTTATCTTACAAAAAATTCGTCGCAAAAAATAACGTAAAATATCGCCGAAAAAATCACAGTAATGAAAACTTGAGAATACATAATTTCTATAACATAAGCTATTGAAAGTTAGAGAGTTGTGTCCCTTTAATTGAAAAAGTGTGACACAGTGACACACTGGCTATATAGAAGTAATAATGTCGGAGAAAAGTCATTTTAAAAATTACAGTTGATTACGTTAGAGGCAGGTTTCGTTTTAAGAAGTGGTTTCTATGAGGTAAAAAAGGGATGCAAGTTCGATTCTTGTTGGAGGAACACTTTTTATTTAGTAGTATTTTTCAATTTATGTCGATTATTATTAATTTCACTATTTAATTAAATAAAATACAAAACAGGTGTAACAACTCAAACATATGTCCTTTCTCTTCAAGAAATAAAAGTTGGCCATTTTGAGATTCTTTCTGCATGTGTTATATTACTGATAAAATCTAGCAGCTTTGGGCTATTTTCATGTGGAGAGTCCTTATCGCCTACAACCTGAAAAGACAAACTATTTAAAAAAAACGTATTGTTTTAAAGAAAATTCCTTTATATATAGTGTCGGTACGGCCGAGCGCGAGCCATGTAGTCAGGGCAGCGCACGGCCTCCGTATACGATCGCCCAGGCCTGTGCCCTGGAGAGGTCAATCCTGTTTCACCAGCAAAGGACTGAATGTTAACCAGACAGGCCGCTACTATTTAACGTTTTGAACTCGTAATCACATTTGTTTTATTTATTTCCGCATTCTCACAGATGAAGAAGGAACAT
>OZ038496.1:33872397-33877397 GCA_964036315.1 Acanthosepion esculentum | reverse complement strand
TAGATAGATAGATAGATAGATAGATAGATAGATAGATAGATAGATAAAGAGGCTGAGATAGATAGATAGATAGATAGATAGATAGATAGATAGATAGATAGATAAATAGATAGATAGATAGATAAAGAGGCTGAGATAGATAGATAGATAGATAGATAGATAGATAATGTACTGACTGAGATAGATAGATAGATAGATAGATAGATAGATAGATAGATAGATAGATAGATAAAGAGGCTGAGATAGATAGATAGATAGATAGATAGATAGATAGATAGATAGATAGATAATGTACTGACTGAGATAGATAGATAGATAGATCGATAGCGAGATAGATAGATAGATAGATAGATAGATAGATAGATAGATAGATAGATAAAGAGGCTGAGATAGATAGATAGATAAAGAGGCTGAGATAGATAGATAGATAGATAGATAGATAGATAGATAGATAATGTACTGACTGAGATAGATAGATAGATAGATAGATAGATAGATAGATAGATAGATAGATAGATAGATAATGAACAAAATGAGATACATAAAAGACGTCTATTATGAGATGAATTAATGATAATAAATTGTCCAAATGTGTTCTGATGAAAAGCAACAATAAGATGGAATAAAAGTAGTAATAAAATACTAGTACCTATTCAGGTGTGCATCGGCCCAGGATGATGTGATTAAAAGCCACAAAAATAATAATGTTTAAAACTAGTAATAAAATAATAGTGACATTGATGACGTTATTATGCGCGTGTTTTGTGATGATAAGCAACAATAATAAGGTAGTGTAAAGCTAGTAAATAAATAATATTAATAATGAAGAGTTATCGGCCCAAGATGTTTGAATTAAAAGCTACAGTACAAAGCTTGATTAAAATTAGCAAGAATAAGAAAATATATTACGTTTGTCTTCTACGTATTCGTCATTATTCGCCTTAAAATTGTCCCAGAATACGCATGACGCTTAGCGTAGTGGAAATATTCAATGTCTTTTTGACAGAGTTAATACTTGTCAAGTCATTATGAATTAATATATATTAATATACCCGTGCTGTAAAAACTGACGGCAATTGTTACAATGTTTTAATAGTAAAATGCAATGAAACAAAAGCCTTAAAAATGTATTGAAATAGATTTAATAATTGATCTACATATGTTATGGGAGATTTTCCAAGCGTAGCTTAGATGTGGCTAAAAGTCCGAAAGTATTGGGCACCCCGTGAGGTCCGAACTCATTACTCAGTCGTAATTGATCTAGCGAGACAAGCTTGCTAACCATTACTCTACGTCGGGGTGTCCTTGATCTAAATATGTTATATCTGATCTCCTGGACAGAAAGCTAAGGTTCTAACTTATGTTTCTATCTCGTCTCCTTCTTAAAGGGCCCAGGCGTGTCCGAAAATTCCTACATCAAAATCTTTCTCGTCGTGCTTCTGTTTATTCCAAAGGCTTAAAAATGCAAAATAAATATTATTATTTTACTGACAATATTTTTTTATCATTTTGTTGTCTTTTTATTCCTCAAATAACGAGGCTGACCACAATTTTGACATAAAAAATGCTCCTGATCAAAAAGAAAATAATTCCCTTCGATAATTAGAGAGTGCCTTTATCGCAAGGTCATTTACAGTACTTCAGAGTATTTGGGCGTCAGTCTGAGGACAGTGTAGAGGATTCTTAATGAGTTGGATGAGTCTAATGAGGATTACGAAGGTATTTGGAGTAGTCACTAGTGATGGTGACGTTATGCTACCATTCATCTCCTCACAGGGTCTCAGACTTAACACGGAAGCCTACATCAGTGGTTTAAGGAGGTAGTGCTTTCTTGGCTGCTGTAAGACCGTCATCTGCCAACAGGACTCTGCACCATGCCACATAAGCATGACAACACAGTTATGACTCTCAGACAATTTCTGCGACCACATAGCTCCTTACATCTAACTCCCCACACCGCAAACTTTTGAAGGACATCTTTTACTCTTTAAATCGGACTTAGATATTACACTTTCCCTTCCCTATTAAAATTTCCAGAGATTTAAATTGTTGTATTTGCTTGAGTTTTTGGTATCTCCAATTTGTAATTTACTTCTTGGACGTATTCTTCTTGCTAACAACTATTAATGTTGAGGTCTTGCAATTAATGTTATTTCTTATCGCTTTCTTTCACTACCTTCTGTAGGAGTTCTTGTAGTTTCATATTAACACAGGGACACTGTCATATATTATTCTGTTAAGATTGTGGCCACCAATAACGAATCCTGGTAGGACTTCTAATTCTATCAAAATAGCTTCACAATATAGGTTGAATAAATCCGGTGAGAATATAAAACCTTGTCTTACACCACTTTCTATTTACAGAACTCATCTTACACCACTTTCTATTTACAGAACTCATTTTCTATCAGAATGCAGGCGGTTTGCTGACAGTCCTGAATTATTCTAAAATTCTTGCACAATATGTCAAACCTAGGAAGCATTTCCAAACGTTCATTGGGACATACTCCATCAAACTCTTTTGAATAATCGATAAAACTTAGGTATACACGCTTTTGCATTTCTGATATTCTGAGTATAAATATCGCATTACTTATTAGAATGTCTTTCACGAAACCGAATTGTTCCTGTCATACTTCTGATCTAATTGTGATCTAATTGTGTTGTGCGGTCTATCAGATTTCGGATGATAAGGTTTACGCTGATTGTCCAATCGAATTCAGATTCGTTTGTTCTTGGCTTCTTAGGCAGTGCTATGAAAACAGATTTACTTATGTTGCCTGTTATACCATCAACGTTGTAGATTTCATTTATGTCTGTAATCTTGTCTATGCGGAAATCATATAAAGCTGCCAGAATCTCTATTACAATTCTGTCTAGTCTTGCTGCTTTGTTCTTGCGCAATTAAGCCAGTGCTTATTTCACGTCAGATTTTAATATTTCTGGTCTTTCGATATTTCCGTATATTACCAGTTGTTCTCTTTCAATATGGAATTCTTCTCCGACGTATTCGTTCAATTTCGGAATGTATTTCTTTCTTTCTCTAATATCTGTGTCCCGTACAAAACCAAACCATTAACCTAACATCTACTCATGTTCCTAAATAGCTTCTTCAGCTCAAGGCTTTCATTTAGATGTCTTGCATGGTGTCAGACTCGTTCAGAAATATCTAGAATGTCGGTTGTATAGAAACACTTCATCAGATCGATCGGTAAAATGACTTTGAAGGAAGCAGTTGGGCTTCATCGAGGACTGTTCTTTTTCGAACCTTTTCATTAAAAATGACAAAGAATTCTACGAGAAACCACATCAGTTGAGAACTTCCAACAGTAGCAACAATTAAAATGGATTTTAAATGCAATTCGAAGAGAGAATAATTATATAATAATGATTCTGACGTTCATACTTCTTCTATGCGTCGCGCCCCTTCGGGACATGGGCGATCACGGCTCTCCAAAACTTCCTGTCTCTTGTGGCCCTAAGTATTTTTTCTCTGTAATGAGGTTTTCCACTCTCGTTACGCCATCTATTCACACAAGCTCGTCTGGTAGGTGACTCGCTGGTTTCACTATCTCTCTCACTCTCAAGATGTCTTGGGAAGGTTAAATTTCCCATGCCGTCGTCCGTGAATATGTGCCCAATTAATTGTAGCTTCCTTTTCCTGATTCTGAGTGTAAGTCTTTTTGTTGCCATTTTCTTTAAGACCTCCTTGTTGCTAACTTGCTACTTTCATAGAATTCTCAGTATTCTGTAGAACTACAGTTTTGATGCTTCAAGTCATTTCTTTATCTGTGAGGAGATTTGTCAAGCATCCCCTTCGATATAAGAGGATGGATATCGCATGGCAATCCAGCATACCTTTCTTTGTTTCTAACGATGTTTTTTTTTGGTTTATTAACACTTTACTTAGTTTTCTGAAGGCATCTTTCTCTCATCCAGTGCGAGTTCGCTTCCGGTGTCATATTTTCCAATCCCTGTTAAAACCTTTCCCAGATATTTAAACTTCTGCACCTGCTTGGTGTTTATATTTCTAATATATAACTCGCACCATGAACTTTTTTCTCTTGATGATAAATATAGTTTCTATCTTCTTCCAGTTGAGATAGTCTTTTTTTACTTGTTTTTTGTTACTACAAAGTCTAGGAGGTCCTGTAGTTTTCATTCCCTCACAGCCATCAACACAATGTTTCTCCCCGGAATCGATCCGCCAAGTCTATAAATCGACCATTCGCCCTTGCATGGAGTATTGCTGCCATATATGGTCTGGGGCCCCTGCTGTTTGCCTCAGGGTTCTTGATAAGATCCAGAGACGGATATGCAATGTGATTGGCCCTGATCTGTTATCTTGTCTGCAGTCGCTCTCTCACAGACGCGATGTTGCCTCGCTCTGCCTTTTTTACAAGTACTTTCACGGTAATTGCTCCGAGGAGTTGCTTTCGCTTGTCCCTAGGCCTCGTGAATTTAAACGTCCTACGCGGCTAGCATCCCGTTCCCACCCCTACACCGTTGAAACTGTTAGATGTAGACGTCTCTTCTACTCCAATAGCTTCATATCTCGCACATCTCGCCTATGGAACTCCCTTCCCTATTACTGTTTCCCTGACAAATACAATCTGCAACGGTTTAAGTGTAGCGTCAATCGACATCTCCAGTTGCCTTGATCTATCCACTTCCCTTCTCCACGTCCTTTCATCTTTCATTCCTATCTGCTCTCGCTCCAAATCTTCTGTAACCCCCTTGCCTTGATCGACCCACTGCCTTTCTCTTTCTCCACATCCTCTCCTTTACCACTCCTATCCGCTCTTCCTCCAACCCTTCTATAACCCCGTGCGTGATAGTGGTCTCCAGCCTTGCTTGGCGTGATACGCTTAAAAAAAAAAAAACATTCATATCATATTGTTAAGATTAAACCCACAGCTAATAAATCTTGGTAAGGTTTCCATCACACTTAGGACGGCCTTGCTGCATAGATTGAATAAAACTCGAAGAGAAGGCACATT
>OZ038496.1:33817397-33864897 GCA_964036315.1 Acanthosepion esculentum | reverse complement strand
GAATTAAAACACCAACCAATGGCTCTAAAACACACACATGCACACACACACAAACGCACACACACACAAACACACACAAACGCACACACACACAAACACACACACACACACACACATATATATATATATATATATATATATATATATATATATATATATATATATATATATGTATGTATTAAAAAGAAGAGTGAAACCGTAAACATTTTTGGATGTAAAGTGTACTTTTTAAAAATATTTATAAAGTATAATATATTTTTTTAAATAAATCATTATTGCAACCAAAAACCTTAGCGCTTTCTCTCTTCTTTTTAATATGCGCACTTTTCTTTCGTTGGAACTACTATAACCTCTTCCCTTTATATATATATATATATATATATATATATATATATATATAGAGAGAGAGAGAGAGAGAGAGAGAGAGAGAGAGGCGACAGTCTGTTTCATGCTAGATGCAATCGTCAGGCCTGAGTACTGGGTACGTGTTATATATATATATATATATATATATATATATATATATATATATGATAGAAATTATTAGGAGGATTTGATAAGTATATTTAAGTAATTCATCGAGTCTGAAACCTCAACAGAATGCAGAAAGCACTGCACACACACACACACACACACACACATATATATATATATATTATTTTTATAGATACAAATTTCCCACGATTTCTCTCGAACGCTCATATCTGTTCAGAGCGTATCTTAACGTAAACAAATGACATAATATTTTATGAAAATGGACTAACTCGGACAATCATTTTAATATATTTTTGGGGAATTTGTAATTTAAAAAACAGTTATTTAACCTTGCTGACAGTACGCGTTCCTCTCTAGGTAAACGGTATAGCACATCAGACTATATGATAGGCATAGGATACAGGTTCGATTCCTGTCGGAAAACACATATTTTGTTTGAGATTTCTTGGACATTCAGGCCGGTAAATGATGATAATGTTGTTTATTATAAACAAAGCATTTACTTAAATATTTTTTATCTATAAAAATAACGTATAAACAGAAAATATATTAAATTGATTGTCGGACATTTCATAATATATATATATATATATATATATATATATATATATATATATATATATATATATATGTGTGTGTGTGTGTGTGTGTGTGTGTGTGTGTGTGTTTAAGCATTTCACCCCAGGCAAGACTGGAAGCCACTAGCACGCAAGTGTTTACAGAGGATTTGGAGCAAGAGCAGATACGAGTGATAGAGGAAAGGATGTGGAGAAGGATAATGGATAGATCAATGCAACTAGAGATGTCGATTGACGTTACATTTGAATAGTTGGACATTATAGTTGTCAGGGAAACAGGAATAGGGAAGGGAGTTCCACAGGCGTGAGGTGCGAGATATGAAGCTATTGGAGTAGAAGAGACGCCTATATTAACAGTTTCAACAATGAAAGGGTGGGAACGGGATATCAGCCTCGTACGACGCTTGAATTCATGGAGCCTGGGAACCAGCGATAGCAGCTCATCGGAGCAATTACCATGAAAGTATTTGTAAAAGAGACAGAGAGAGGCGACGGCGCGTCTGTGAGAGAGAGACTATAGACGTGAAGCTAGATCAGGGACAATTACATTGCATACCCGTCTCTGGATCTTACCAAGAACCCCGAGGCAAACAGAAGAGGCTCTAGACCATATATGGCAGCAATACTCCATGCATGGGCGGGTGGTTGATTTGTAAATTTGGAGGATCGAATCCGGGGAGAAAAATTTCTTGGCCCGGCACAGGGAGCCAAATTTCCTTGCGGTGGATGAAGCAATTTGTTCCATCTCAGGTCAGCCGTCAGCGTGAGACCGAGCAGCCGCAGAGAGGAGCTCTCGAGAAGTTGAGCTTCAGACATTCTAACGGTGGGGGGATCTTTGTGGGGATTAATAGAGAGCAGTTTTGTTTTTGAGGCGTTAAGCTTAACCAGCCAATTCCTGCCCCAGTTCACAACCGATTGGAGGCCCTTTTCGAGACGAACGGCCAGGTTAACTTTGTCAGCGACACTAGATTTGTTTCAGAGGCAGGAGTAAATTGTGGTGTCATCCGCGTAGATGCCAACTTGGGAATCTATGGCGTGAGGAAGACCATTTATGAAGATAAGGAACAGGGTAGGACCTAGGATGGAGCCTTGCGAAACACCTGCGTCCGTGGGATAGGAGCTGGAGGAGAATCCGTTGAGAACGACCTTCAGTTCACGGTTTGACAGGAATGATTGTATTAAGTCAAACAATCGATCTGTAATACCATAGCCCTGAAGTATGCGAAGAAGGCCGGTATGCCAAACCCTATCAAACGCCTTGGAGATGTCAAGGGCCACGACGCGAGCTACTCCGTTATTATGAAGAGCTTGGTAGACAAATTCAGTGATGGCCGTAAGCACATCGGGCAAAGCGGAATCCATATTGATTGTCTGAGTACAGATCATGTGATGTAAGGTGGTTAACCACTTCGCTGTTGATAAGGGCTTCTTTGCCAAAGAGGGGTAAGAGACTGATAGGACAGTAATTAGAAGGGTCGCCAGAGTTCTTAAAGACAGGAACAATGGATGTGGACTTCTAACAGTCAGAAAAACAAGATTCCTTGAGGCAGTAGTTGTATAATTTAGAGAGGGCGGGCGCCAATTCAGGCGCGCATTTCTTCAAGACAATGGCTGGTATCCCATCTCCACCACTAGCCTTGTGGGGGTATAGATTAGAGATAATGCCCAATACCAATGACGCGGATATGTGTAACCCGCTCAAAAGGGCCTCAGTTCTGAGAGGGAAATCGGGTATGGGTACACCGGAAGAGTCAAGAGTTGAATTGAAAGAAATTTTCCGAGCAAAGCATTCAGCCTTGTCGTCAGAGTAGGTCAGGACCTCAAACTAGTTGAACAGAGGAGGTATAGAGGGTCTGCAATTGTTCAGAACGCTCTTGCAGAGACGCCAATAATCGTTGGAGCCGAATTTGCGAGATGCGATGCGTTCCTTCATCCGAGCAGCAAGTGTGTGTGTGTGTGTGTGTGTGTGTGTGCGTAACTATATATGGAGTATAGGTCATTAACCTTACTACGCTAGCTGTTCCGTAAAAATAGGTTCTGAAGAGGGGGAGCTGCTTACCCTATATATGTTTGGTTTTCTAAGTTTTATTTCTTTTACACTGGATATCAACCAAGGCTATAGATTTCATTCAGCCGTGAAAAACGCAATGTGTGTGAAGTTCTTAAACCACAAATACAAAATACGCCATGTGAATTCTGCCGCAGTCAGAAATATCTGAACATGAATTTTATGCTTATGTTGATCCAGTACAAACCGAAGTGCCACTGAAAGTAGAAAAAAAGGCAAGAACAGAACTTTATGGGAATATGTAGTAATGATAACTGATAACCCTAGACTTGAAGAGGCCAAGATTGTAGTGATCTAGAAAGCACACACTTCTTATTATTGTAATACGTAGTAAATGGGGGATGATTCACACTTGTGTGAGTGGAATGGTGGTGTATTTGAACTAAGGAATGTAGTTTGTCAGAACACATACCTGTAAATAGCGATAGAGCAGTGATAGGCTCGCGACGTTTCGTCTGTGGTAAAGGCGTGTCGGGTTGAAAATAATTAATCAGCCACAAGGCCGTGAAGACGCTTCTGAACTCTATCAATACTGACAAGTAAGGACATGGCAGCTTCAGAGCAGGCGTCGTGGCTGCAATAGTCCATTTTTGGTTTGATCTGTTCGTTTTGGGGCTCTATTAAGTGTAGAAAGTTAAGACTGGGCAGCAATAGTCCGTTTTCGGTCTGATCTGGCTCTTGTAAAGGTCAAGGTTCGTGGGCTTAGGGAATGTACCCCGTCAGAACATATGCTATGAAAATAGAGAGGTTGTAGGGTGAAAAATATTTCATCACCCACAAGGCCGCGTAGTCGTTTTTGAACTCTATCCAGACAGGTAAGTTTTAACAGGTCAACTCCAGCTCGGATTTTTGGTCTGATCTGGTTCTGTTGAAGATAGCAGGGACAGTCAGATATCTACAGGAGCACTACAATGTGTCAACTTTTTTTCTCCCCAAAATCTTTAGCAATAGATTTCAAATATGTGTTCCACCCGAGGTCTGGGGATGGCTTGAGTCTCAGTAGACGGTAATGGAAATTAGCCTGTTTGAAAGAAATCCCATCCATCACGATAGCTGTAAGTTCAGAATTTTGTTGCCTTATAGCAGCACCAAATCAGCCGAATTAAGCTATGACGGGAAAAGACAATAAACGGTCAATTCTAGGATTTTACTCCTGTATGATTTATCTACATGTACATACTGCATCGAAATGTTTTAAATGCGTCAATATAAATATATAGGTAAAAAGATTAAAAAGTGTATATAAAATGCCTTCACTTAATTAAGTGAAAATTAAAATATCTTAATGCCCTATTAAACGTATAGCGACCCCTGAATATTTTCTGCTCTTTAGTGATTTCCTAGCCGCCCCTTCCGCCAATGGGTGTTACCACCCACGTTGAGAATCGCTACCTCTAGTGTGATAAGATCACTTTTGCATAAATGCCCCTGGGTAAGGTATTAATCCATTTCTTCATTCTCCTATCAGGTAGGGGATAAGTAGCAAAGGAAAATGTGCTCTCTAAAGCTGGATAGCAGTCAGAGTAGGAGGGTGACGACTTTATATTCAAATTCCGTATGGAAGTCAACAAGAAACCACTTCACTAACCAAAAAGTCATGAAATCCATAGATTATAAAAAAAGGCTATCATGGAGAGCCATGATCGCCTCGGCCCAAAATAGAAGCGGAATTTAATATTGGGTGAAATAGTAGAGTAAACTGGGCTTTCTGGCCTTGAATAATAACTAGTCGAAGAGAAGGCACAATTTTGTGATCCAATTCAGTGGAGAAGATATTTTATCAAGATATGACAATACATAAATTATAATTCTCTCTCTCTCTCTTTCTCTATCTATCTATCTATCTATTTCTCTCTCTCTCACTCTCACTCTCTCTCTCTCAAAACACAAACACACACACACATGTACGGGTACATTCGTCGCCTTGATATGGTCGACTTCTGAGCAAATTGGACGCGCAGATATTTACACAAGCACAGTAAATTGGAACTTCTCTGAGAACCCAATTATCAGTGGCCTTTACTAAATGATATATATACACACATTATATATATATATATATTATTTTATCAAGATATGATGGCAAGACAATACATAACTTATAATTCTCTCTCTCTCTCTCTCTCTCTCTCTCTCTCTTATATAATAATCTTATCTTTCTCGCTTATATAGGCAAAAATATTAAAAAAGTGTGTATAAAATGCTTTCACTTAACCCAATCAAAATTAAATAAGCTAAAACATCTTAATGCCCTGATAAACGTATAGCGACCCCACGACTGCCCTGAATATTTTATTTTGACTCAGGAGCTCAGCCAGAAGGGTTAAAATTGTTCAGAAACGCAGGGCTCAAAAGGTTAACCCTAGACTTGAAGAGGTGACCGGGAAAACATCCTGCCGGGAGTCTGTTCCGCAAGGAACCTGTTCTTGGGAAGAAGCTATCCGAATGGAACTTACTCCTTACTAATGGAATACGAAGGGAATGGTGAGGATTCACATATGTGTACGGGGCACGGTTGTAAAGGTCAAGGTTGGTGGGATTAGGGAATGTAGCACGTCAGAACTTATGCTATGAAAATAGAGTGGTTGTAGGGTGAAAAATATTTCATCACCCACAAGGCCGCGTAGTAGTTTTTTTAACTCTATCTAGACAGGTAAGTTCGAACTGGGCAACTCCAGCTCGGATGTTTTATCTGATTGGTCTGATCTGGCTCTTGTGAATATAGAGTATAGCAGGTGGAGTCAGATACCTACTGGAGCGGTACAATGAACAAAACTTTTTTTTCAGTTGTTGTTTGGCAAATAACAAAATCCGTAAATTACATTGGCGTTATTCCGTAACATGTCATTTTACGTAAAGAGTTATTAAAGAAATACAGACAGAATTAAAGTGATGAATAGTCGTTGAATAGACTTCTAAGATTTTGCTAACATTGAGCGAATGATGCCAATGTAAAGCTAATATAGGGTAGAAAGTATGTCGATAAATTATTTTTTACTTATACTATTTTTTTTTTTTTACTTAAATATAAGTTAACAGTTAAAATAATAGACAAATCCTCAATTCAACTCTCAATCACAAATCCCGTCCGAGCACGAAGAAACGCAAAATATCGGCAGCTCTTCATGACTTGATGTAATTTACATACCCCGCTTTTTAGTTATTTTTTTTCTCTCTGTCGAACCATTTAAATGTGTTTAGTTGAATGTACAGCAAATGAGTTTGGCTTTGTAAGCAGGAAGGACAACTTCAGTTAATTGAGAGATAGAATTGGCAAAATAAATCCCAGGGCATCAACGCTTATATAACGCAATCATTTGTCGTTTCGTTCTGCAACTGTTCCTTTTGTTATTGAAGAGAAATTTCATTGGTAACAGAAATGGATGCGTGTGCAATCGAAGTTGAAATTTGCTTTGTTACTGATTTTGCAATTATTTCGCAATGAGGACGAAATAAAATATGCGCACACAACTATATATATATGTGTGTGTTTGTGTGTGTTGAGGAGAATCCATATATATATATATATATATATATATATATATATATATATATATATGAACATAATAAAATAGGCAGCATATATTTACATTACAAAGAGTCACCATTCAAGGTATGATTGACTCTTTGTAATATATATATATATATATATATATATATATATATATATGTATATCTTTTGTGTATTTAGGCAGCAATCCTTCTTTCATGCACATTTCATTAAAAACGACTGACAAGGTGCTTTTATTTAGTTTTTATATAATTTCTCGTGCGATCTAATAATGTTTTTCTTTTCAGATGATACATTATATAAAAACTGTCCGAATGTTCTTTTTATCCGAGCGCTTTCGGCTATACATTTAGCCATTTTCAAGGATTATATTTCAACTGTTAGAATTAGAAACAGTTTGTTATATGTATGTTTTATAAAATATTACATTTTTTGTTTCAAAACACGGTCAAGATATTATGTCCATGTTCAAAGTTAATATTATTAAGTGTTGGTTTGTTTGTTTTTATTAATAAGGCTTCCATTATTTTTAGCCTTTTTTTGCATGTGGATGATGCTATTATATTAGTGTTGTCGACAAGTATTTTCCGAATAGATCTCATTTAAATATTCATGGAGACCTACCGGACACTATCCGGAACATACTTGTCGACAATACTAATATAATAGAATCATTCACAATTATATCCTCTTTATTGATCAACTGCTTTCTCGAGAACCTGTACTTTATAATGCTCCATAAGTTTTCTATGGGGTTGAGGTCAGGAGATTGGGGCGGCCATGTCATAACACTCAGCTGCTTCTCATCAAAGTATTCCTTCATCAATTTTGATTTGTGACAGGGAGGATGATTGTGCATAAAAACGATCTTGGTGGGGTCGATTTGCACCTTTTCAGCAGAAGGGAGCAGACAGGACTCTAAAATTCTCTAGTACTGCTCGCTCCTGAGGGTCTTTTCAATAGGTTTTAAGAAACCAGTTCCATGAAAAGAAAAGCATCCCCAGAACGGATGCTTGACAGTACTTACTGCTAAATTCAAAGAGCTTTCAAATCTTCTTCTTCGGATTTTAGATCGCTTATCCTTTGAATTTAGATCAAGTTTTGTTTCATTGGAGAAGAGAACATTTAGTAAAAAAATTCAGGTGAGTCACTTTTATCGAAAGCACTACATATATATATATATATATATATATATATATATATATATATATATGACTATATATATATATATATATATATATATATATATATATATATATATATATATATAGATAGATAGATAGATAGATAGATAGATAGATAGATAGATATAATAAACAACTTGGTTACATTCCATCACCCCCGATCAGATCCGACCTACCGTCACTTACGATGAACGGATCTCCCCTCGAGGAAACACCGTGCGTTTTGAATGGATATGGGGCCTCAAACTCATACCCGACCTCAAGTGGAACTCTTGTATGATCTATCGCTAAAGATATAGGTAAAATGATCTGCTCCCCGTACCGTTTCAGTAAGTACCTGGCACCTCATGCTATTCTCTACTTTTAAATTAGGCCGGAAATGGAGTAACGTTGCCGTATTTTGGCAGGAGCTGCACAGACCTCACTCTTCGGACTTGATAGAGTTCAAAGGTGTTTCCGAGTTATTGTTCGATTAGAATTATTTTTCACACTTCAACCTCTCTGTCTGTTTGTCTGTCTGTCTGTCTGTCTGTCTGTCTGTCTGTCTCTCTCTCTCTCTCTCCCACGGGCAGGATGTAGCAAGTGTCTCACTACTGTATCGCTACTAAGATGGAAATTTCCCGGACGAACTGCATTTCTTGGTTCCACCAGGTCTGACCTTCATGGCGAAGAGCCGCTATGCCACTGACATATTAACAAATCACCCTCATTCCCTCCGTATTCCATCGGCGGGAAAATCCACTCAAACAGCTTCTTCCCACGAGCCACTGCCCTATACAACTGACTCCCAAGCGGATGTTTCCCCGATCACTACAGCTATAGGCTGTTCAAGTCTTGTGTCAACAATTATCTTTCCCTCTTATCCATATAAACTATCTATTAACCTAACTCTCTACCACGAGTGGCCCCCGGGCCTTGTATAGGGTGAACCATACTCTATAAAAAATCTAATTTTAAGGTATGTTATATTTGTGGATCAATATGTCCTGGATAAAGAGTCAACACTGTGGCCAATGCCGCGTTGTAACAGTTTATTTCTTGGTTGAACCTCATCTTCAGGCCATATATATATATATATATATATATATATATATATATATATATATATATATATATATATATATATATATATAAAGGTGTTCCAATAACTTGGACGGATATTAAATGTGAATTAAGTTTAAGTGTCTTATGATTGTTTTCTTTTTCTTTCAGATTTAACAACTTAAGTCTTTGGCAATTTCAATCATGGAAATATTAACAATCAAACAACGTGTTTAAGTTATCGAAAACTGTTACGAAAATGGTCGTTCAAACAGAAATTGAATGAGAAGTTCTCAGGTTGCATCATCTCTCGAAACAGCGAAGTCAACTGGCCACCACAATAGTGCGACTTGACGCCTTTAGATTTCTTCCTTTGTGGTCATCTCAAAAGTAAGGTCTACGCCAACAATTCAACAGCTGAATGATGAGATAATAAGGCATATTGGTGAGATTGAAGAGCAACTATGCAGAGACGTCATAAAAACTTTTGACCATCGAGTGGAGGTGTGCCACCGAAGCCTTGGCGGACGTTTGGGCGATATTATTTTTCACACATAATTGCCATGACTTTAATAACATGATACAATGTAGAAATAAATTTTCACCAATAACACTGATTTATTTACTGCTGACTGTGATCCGTCTTAATGAAACACCG
The DNA here is from genome assembly GCA_964036315.1 of Acanthosepion esculentum. Classification (NCBI taxonomy): domain Eukaryota; kingdom Metazoa; phylum Mollusca; class Cephalopoda; order Sepiida; family Sepiidae; genus Acanthosepion; species Acanthosepion esculentum. The sequence continues at coordinate 33,855,362 of OZ038496.1, read as the reverse complement.
TTTATATAGCCGAATGGGTAAATATAGGTAGGTATACGAGCGAGCGATCGTTTACAAATACATATAGATACTCTATAGTGTAAGAAATACCAGCGTTCAATGTTAAGTCACAGAGCTATTTAATTGAGATATTCAGAAATATGCATATCTTACATTAAGATCTTAGCATTTTTGGCTAATCTATTAGCTCTTATCAAGGATTTTTTGTTTGGTTTGAATATGGAGATTTTTTATAGAAATGTTGTAATTCACATAAATATATAACAAATAACTGAGTTGAAATACAATAAATATATAAGCTAAATTTTGTTAAAAACCATTTGAATAATAAATTATTTATTTTTTGTTAACTTTTCGCTCTTTACGATCATTTAAAAACAAAACGAAAAATGATGACTATTAAATGCAAACACATGAAATAATTATAGCATACGATAAAAAAAGCTTAAGAGGATTTTCAGTGTATTTCTTCTCGTCATATAAATCCTGAAGAATACAAATTCTGAGTGCCCTTGAATAGAATTTGTAGAGATATAAAATATATATATCTATTATAAATTAAAATTATTGTATATTATTATTATGACGGTCCATGAAAGGGGTTCCTTCCTGACAAGATTGAGAACGCAAAAACGGCCCTTTTCTGTCTCCCCCTTCAAATTTTTAACACCCCCCCCATTAGTTGTACCCAATTGTTGTTACTGATATTTATTTTCGGGTGGGCTGAGTTTAAACTTAAACTGCTCCAATTGAACGGCAAAAAGTTTCAGTAATGAAACAGCCGGTCGAAGACGGGTTATACTGCTAGTTCATAATAAGGTTGCTTCTGATTTAGCTTTCACAATCCATTCTTAAGTATCCTAGAATAATGGTGGGCATGATTGTTTTCACTTTGCTTGTAAAACTGTTTCAACATTTCAATGTTTGGTTAAATGATTGTCACACTCGTCTTGTTCGCCTGCAGATTGCTAGTTTCGAATTTATTATTCGTCGATGGAGCAAACCAAGTTTTTTTTTCTTTGTTTGTATCAACTGCTTCCATTCGGCATGCCGATTCCTGAATGATCTATATTCCGAACCCGAGCGACACATGAAATTGCTACGCCTATACACAATACCTTGGTGATATTATTTTATTCATCTTGGCACCGTGATGAGTAATGACGGCATGCACAAAACAAGATAGCATTCAAAAAACACACTGGACAAAAAGTGATATTTGTTTATTAGAACAAATTCCTTTTAATCTTAACATTTAGCACTCTGCATCATTTATAAAGTGTTGTAGAGTTATTTCCTCAGTGGAAACTTTATTTGGACTAAATTCGGTCCTAAATAGGGTCAACGTACAAAAACGTTAGGAACTTGTTATAATAAGTATTACACAGAGTAATCGAGTTATGGTAGCTGACTACTTTCCGTATTCGACTCCCACTGACTCCTACTTATATTAGATGGGAGAGTCTATTATTTATAGACTAGGTGTCTTTCACAATAACATAAAGGTTACTTCCCTTTTTACTGTATATGGAATCCCATCAATATATATAAATATATTTATATATATTAAAATAATAAGAAAGAACACTAAGATTAATCATCCGGTGTTCTTAGCAGTTATTTTTATCTTTAAAAAAAACAGTGCTCAATACAAACAGTAAAGTAAAATATTATAATTATTTTCTTTTTAAAAATAAGTTTCCATCGGGATACAGAAAATTCCCATGCTTCTAAAACTAAATTTAATCATTAAAATTTGATAATTAAATTTAAATTTAATTATTAAAATTTAACAATTAAATTTATCAATTTAGTTTGAGTTTTGAAACACGGAAATTTTCTGTGTCGCGATTGAATCATATTTTTAAAAAGAAAATAATTATAATTATATATTAGTGTTATATATTAGTTCTATATATTTTAAATTGCATTAGACTGGCTCTCAATTTTAGTCAAGATTGTTTTGTGTGTTTCCACAACCAAGAAATACAAATCCATCTTGCATTCGCAGGACTAACATTTTGCTTGGCGAAAATAGTGACTTCGAGAGGCAAGATGAAAGCTGCTACCAAAAAAGACATTTACCTGCGACTTCAACACAAAATTACCTTACGAATATATATATTGGAAAGCATTATTTGACAGGAAAACGATGTATAAGCGACTAACGCCTGTACTCAGGATCAACGATCTCGTTTTGGTTGATAACGTAATGAGCATTTAAGGCAGAACGGAAGAAAATGGCGGAGATGTGGCAGAAGCATTCGATAGCTCCGTTAACAAACATGATAAAGAAACGTCTTCCTTCTTTGGTTGGGGAATGTGCAAAATTGATTGAACTTTAAATAGGACGATTCTTCTCAGTAATGATGATCATTGTCTGATACTTCTTATTTAAGTGTGATTTCTAGCATTTTATTCGTTTTATTAGCCATCTTTATTTCTTTGCTTTCTTCTGAAATATGCAGATGGGCATTTTCTGAAAAAAATTATGAAAAATGGTATTGATTAAATTAGCAATTTGAATATATCTATTTATCTATTTAGTCATTTGTTACATATATTATATCTATCTAGATAACCTCACTATCTATATAATCTCGCTATCTATATAATGTCGCTATGTATATAATTTCACTACCTATACAATCTCGCTATCTACATAATCTCACTACCTAACACTATTTAATTTCGCTATATATATAATCTCACTATCTATACAATCTTGCTATATATATAGTATCACTACCTAAGTAATCTCGCTATCTATATAATCTTTCTGTCTATATAATCACACTATGCATATAATCTCGCTATATTTATCATCTCACTGCATATATAATCTCACAATCTACATAAACTTGCTATCTATAAAAGCTTGCTATCTTTATAATATCACTATTTGTATAAAGTCGCTATTTAAATAATATCACTATCTATATAATCTCGCTATATAAATAATCTCGCTACGTATATAATCTCACTATCTATATAATCACGCAATCTATATAATCTCGCTAACTTTATAATCACGATCCAGAAAGTACGTCCTTTCTTGACATCACCTAACATTACAAGGGTAAGATCGGACCCAAAATGGATTCTTCCTGCCATACCTTGGCTTCAGCTGCCCAACCCTCACTTTCCAGCCTTAACTGAGTCCAATAGCGTTTATGCGATATTGTGAATTATGAATTGTTTTCCATCATACACCCTCTTTCTTCCAAACGAAATGCTGCTAGTCCATGCTATTCCATCGCTGTTACCATGGCCATGGTTAAAACGAGCGAAATATTGCTTACTTCCACCAGTTCAAAGACCGTCACAACTAGGACACGCCATACTCTGTACACAGCGTCGAATCAACCTCGACTCGTTTCTCTTCCATTGGTAAGGAGTAAGTACATCCCAGACGTCTTCTTCCCAACAGTTACGTTGTGAAACAGACACCGAAGAGGTTGACTTTCAATCGCTACAATCTTAGAATCCTCAAATCTGAAAAGAAACAGTATCATTTATATCCTCATAATCAGCAACTTTAATTCTCTGCAACAAACTCCTACACTAATCCTCTACCTTGAGTGGCTCTTGGGCTTTATATTTGGTGAAAAGTAGAATGAAAAGTCACATCTACAACAGTCGAGATCGTAGTGCCATTGTGAATTCCACAATCATTTCGATTATGACATAGTATGTTTCGTCAAGGTTTCTTGCGTTTTTTAATTTTCCAGTTGTTTTTCTAAAGAACCTAGAATACAGCGCTATATTTGAGAGGTGAAGAGATGGCTTCAAACCTTTCCCCTAGAATATTTTTATTTTTGAATAAATTCAAGCAAGGCAATAAAGTCACTAAGACTTGGGGTGGGTACTGTGTGTGAAAGAAAACGAGAAAAAGAAAATATTTTTAAGGAGTGAGAACAGCCACCAAGAAGATAGAAGATAACGATCGACATTGCGTTTAAATTTTTGTATATCTAACTTGACTAGAAATCAAGAAGCCGAAAGGGTAAGAAGTGCTAGAAAAGAAACTGTTAGCCTAGAACTTACGGTTACGATTTGGTTTGGTTTGGTTTATTTTACGCCATATCAACCTCAATGGGTTATTTAATGCCAACAAAATTTTTATTGCTGGTAATATTTTTTTACCAAAAATGTATTGATGGTAATAATTATTTTCTTCAAAAATACATTGCTAATAATATATTTTCCAAAACCGTATTGACGGTATTAAAATCTATTCTTGCACTTTCATAGTGTTTTGACCCCAGTTAACTACGAGGGTCATTCAATAAATAAGGTGAATTTTTCGGTGTAAGCACTTCTAATACAGATAGAAGCTTACGTTTTTCCCCCAGCACTGTCACACACTTTTCCCATCTGTGCACAAGCTTCCGTATTCCCTCAGCGTAAAAATCTTTGAACAGATGTCCCAGGCAGTCGCTCACAATACTTTTGACTTCATCGTCACTTTTAAACTTCGTTCCTCTCGTGAACGCTTTCAAGGGACCAAACAGGTGAAAGGTCTGAGCTGTAAGGGGGATGAGGGAGCAGTTCCCAACCCAGCTCGTTGATGGTCTGCACCGTTTGGGCTGCTGTGTGAGGCCTTTCATTGTCATGATGCAAGATGACTCCTTCTGACTGATGACCCCTGCGTTTGTCCCAACAGAAAAGCTCAAAGTTCTTACAATGTCATCCACTGTCGCCCTTCTGTCAGACTGAATGAGGTCATTGACTGACTCGATCACCTCATGAGACCTCACTTCTGTAGGCCTCCCAGGCCTGTCTTCATCCTCAACACTGCTCCGTCCTTCTTTAAACAATTTAGCCCACTTGTAGACATTTTTTTGGCTGAAACATGTGGCACTATACACAGTTGACATTCTCCTATGAATTTCAACTGATTTGCCCCCTTCAGCAACCAAAAACTTGATAACTGACCGCTGTTCAATCCTGGAGCATGCTTCTTGGTCGGTCATCTTTGTTAATCGCCAAAACTCTCAAAGTTTTTTTTTTAATCTGCAAAAAAAATTAAATCCATGTGAAAAAGAAGTAAAACAAAAGAAAATAAAAAAGAGTAAGCTTCTATCTGAATTAGAAGTCCTTATACCGAAAAATTCACCTTATTTCTTGAATGACCCTCGTATTTACCTATATCTGGGGTCCTAACAAGTACTACCACCCCGGGTCAGGCTGGACTTGGAAACACCAGGAATCAGGAGGGGGTTTCACGCTCCTCAGAACCTCCAGATTAGAGGCCTTTCTTTTGGAAGTACTTTATCGACTTACCAATAATGCCTTACGGTTAAATCTTGTCATTTGCGAAAAAATTAAATATAACGAACGCGACCGTTTCTCGAACTCGTGTACCTATATCTATTGCTAAATCTCTAAGCATTCTACCACCCGCGCACCATATCTCATATGCTATTTATATACATTATAACAAATATTATATTTCGAAAGATGGTCGATGGAGATTTTCAGGCAAGTTTGTAGTTAAAGGGTTCAAATTAAGAGCATTTAAAGTAGCAAAATTAAATTTTCAGCTATACAAAGAGTACTAAATAAAATTTAAAGTTCTGCTTAAATCAAGTTGAACATGTAATTTTACCTGTTGCTATCATTCACCCCAAGCAATTAAAGCTACTAAGGCGCAAGGGGTTTACTGAGTATTAGAGAATATGAGAAGAAAAACAATATTGAGAAGAGAGAACAAAAAAATAGGAATTAATCTAACGTAAAACACACTGCCTGTTGCAGCTATGCCCTGTCTCCCCGATGATTCTGGCAGAAAAAGAAATCCACCCGATCTTCCCCCGGTGAACTGAAGGAACCACCACTATTCGCCACGTTGTGAATTCTTGATCCGAACAGCAGTGTATCGGTCTCCCTAGAAAGGGTCCGGTGGGAAGCGGAGGAAATGGCTGGGTATTACGCTCAAAGGAAATCACTATTCATGCAGAAAAAGTTCTTGTCGTAGCCGCAAAGACATCAAAAAGTAAAAAATAAGCAACTCTTTTGGTTCCTGTACAAAGAGCACTTTAAAGCCACTGTTTTTGTGACTACCGAAGAATTTACACGAGCACAAAATGTCGTAACGAGGTTCACTCGGTTGAGGTCGGAAGTGACTGAGAGAGAGTAGGAAAAATTCAGCCTAAATAATTTCAGCTGATCAAAGGGAAGTAATTCGGGGATCTTCGTCGGAGCGTGTAATTATAGAAGTTTGCTTTCTCAGCTTTGTTGGCAAAATTAACTGGTTTCCTTCAGGGTCTATTTCTACTTCTGGGTTCGGATCGGACCTTTTTGGCACGTGACAACCAACCAACCAGACCAGACCAGCAAATTCCAACAAGCTGTCTCTTCTGCGTTCTGCGATCCGATCTGATCTGTTCTCTGATCCCCAAGTCTTACTCAAGCGCGCAGGCTGCTTATAGAGTGAGAGGCGGAGCTAAACAACTTCTAAGCACCGCCCACAAATTTTAATATGCAAATCGCCTTGACCACCATGTAAGTTTTTCTGGTCTCCGAAAGTCCGCGGGAAACCACTTCTCAAATGGTACTAAAAATGAATTCGGGCTCCCTGCCGGGTAGTCCGTAGACATCATCCACTTGAGTTTTGCCAAAACCACTTATCCCGTCTGGCTGAAGTCCGTGTGTTAGACCACACAAAAGTCCAATTCGCCATTTATCATAAACTTTACTTTAACGAACCCGTCTCTTAATCACTCTGGAATTATTACATTTAAGTAACTAAAAACTCAACCACAGAAACAATTATTAAGAAGAAAAAAACAAGAAAAAAAACAACTTATTTCTGGAATTACTCCGGAATCCCTTCTACCCAAGTAATTAGCACCTTCATCCTAATTCTTTAGCACTGTTGGGGGGGAGGGGGCTCTCTCTCTCTATGTCACATTAAGATGACAGAAGATAACGAATTATTGAGGATCAATCTTGACTGGGAAGCAAGAAACCGCAAAACAGTTCCACCAGCGAGAAGTGGATGAGAAAAAACATTTAGCATAGAACTTAGATCATGACCAATAATATTGTAGATTATTATTTGAATTGTATCCAGTATTTTTAAATATATAGCAGGAGGTGCGACCCAGCCCAGGCGTGGCAACAATATTCGTAGTATGAACGTAAACATACACCCCCGAGCAAATTAATTGAAGCAACACGAATAATTCCGTTATATTTTTTCATCTTTTTTCGTATTTTTCCAATGAAACGTGACCCAGTTCACATGTTAGTACTTCATATGTCCATTCTACGAAGTCGTTCCTTGCATATTGACCACAGATTCTCGATTGGATTTAAATCAGAAGAGTTTCCGAGCCAACCTATAGTATTTTGATTTGCTCACTGGTAAGACTTGCCAGTGTGTTCGTTCAACGTTATAATTTTAGTACGATTACTTGGGATAACGTCCATCGCAGACAATGGCCGTAGGACAAGTAATCGACAGTCGAGACAATAGTGTCTGGTCGTGATGAAAATCTGATGCAATCACGGATGACATAATATTTTTCAAGGACAACCAAATTTCATCATACACCCCGAAAATAGATTCATATAACTGCAAACCACTGCAAATGGCCTAATCTGAGGAAAAAATAGTCATCGTTTACACTCTGATACTACAGTAGGTTTAAAACTCTCCCAATGGCAAAAGAAAGGAAACTAAAGCAGTTGTTTCAATTTATTTGCACAAGGGTGTATTTAAGATAAGATCCTGGCGAGAAAAATTGTTTAGCACAACACAGAGAATCAACTTTCCTAGCAGCAGACCTCGCAGTTGATTCAATAAAATCTTTCCACTTCATGTCAACAAACAAAAAAAAATAGCCCGAGAAGGCGCAATGAGTAATTCTTCTGCGAGGTAAGATGCATAACCTATTCAGATGGAATCAAAGCCTCTAGTACTTTTCCAAAAAGAGGTAGAAGGCTAATAGGTTGATAGTGGGAAGGATTAGCCGGTTCGCCTGAGCTCTTAAAAACTAGAACTATGGAAGTGGATTTTCAAAAGTGGCAATATTGATAGATATGAATATATATTATTATATATAAAACATTATAAGTAATAAATGAAATTATAATATAATTCAAAAGTACAAATGTATATTTTAATCAAAATTAAATATCATATAAAATCTAATTATATTATAATTAATTAATCTAATTAACGATTATTATTAATATATATATATATATATATATATATATATATATATATGTGTGTGTGTGTGTGTGTGTGTGTGTGTGTGTGTGTGTGTGTGTGTGTGTGTAATTTGACTAAAGTATAATTACACTCGGTTAATTATCAGAGAGAACCCTTTCTGCTTTCCATCAGCATGGGGGAACTGTGATCTAAACTGTTCAACTGTCGAACTCTCTGCCTTTACAGAGAGGAACCCGGACGAGGCTTTGCCGAAGGGCAAAGTTTCGTCCGGGGAGGTAGACAGACCCTGAACCCGTTTATGCGTGTTCTAAGGGAATATTTTTGGCCGAGCCTCCGGGCTCAGAGAACCCACGGTAAACTTGTCCTTGTGCTACATACATCCCTCGTCGGGGGACGGTTAAATATTATCAGCATGGCGGATGTCAACCTCTAGGAGAGTGACTCGTTGCGCTTTCTTGGGCTAACCTTCTCGGCTGACATGAAGTAGAAAGATTATATTGAATCAATTGCTAGGTCGGCTGCTAAGAAAGTTGGTTCACTGTATCGTGCCAGACAGTTTTTCATATCTATAAGTCTACTATGCGTACATGTTTAGAATATTACTGTGACGAATGGACCGATGCTGCTGATATATATTTAGATATTATTGACAAAATACAAAGAAGAATCAGCAATGTTATTGGTTCTGACCTGGCACCTCGGCTTTAGTCAGTTTCCCACCGCCATAAATTTTCTTCTCTGTGCCTTTTCTATAAATACTTTCATGGTAAATGTTCGGATGAACTTTTCTCCATGGTACCTAGACTTTATGAATTTAAATGCAATATTAGATTGGCGTCGAGATTTCACCAATTTAAAGTTGGAATGGCTAGATGTAACCGTAAGTTCTATGCTAACTTGTGGATCTCTCTCTTCCAGGTCTGCTTTCCAGCCAACTTTGATCTTCAAAAATTTAAATGCATTGTACATTGTTATCTACTGTCTTCCTGATTACTCTTCTACTGTTCTTGCATATATATATATATATATATATATATATATATATATATATATATATATATATATATATAAATAATGAAAGCGGAGGCTTTAGAAATCCATGGTAATAATTTATTTCGCGAGTAAAAAAAAATCTAACATGGTGTAAAATTGTTTGATCTGATGAGACGAGATCTTATTTTTTTTCTGATCTCGCGAAATAAATTATTACAATGGATTTCTACACTTTCCACTTTCATCATTCTTATTTACTCCGTTCTTACATTGAGCCCTCATTTGGATTCATATCCATTTTGGAATTATCCCTATTCAATTGCCAAATAATATATATATATATATATATATATATATATATATATATAATGCGTTGAGTTTTAAATAACTTCCGTATTTGTCTATCTAATATATTCTTCAAATTATAAAGTATAATTACATCTTATGCAGGTTTATATTCACCATTATAATAATTTTTTTAAAGTGCACACGAACTTTATCGACATCATTTATATCCAAATGAAAGAAAAGACAGATGGAGTAAAAATCCACTGTTCGTAGCATTTACTTTTAACAAATGCTCTCAATACAAAGTAGAGCAATATTTTATGTTTATATTTTTTATTATAAGATATTATAATAAAAACATGTTGAAATCGCCACACAAAAGCTTTTATGTTTCAATGCTATGATTGTATTTCTTCAGGCCATGGTAAGTAATTCGTGATTAAATGATTTTTAAGGAAATTTTAAAATAAAGTGCTACCTCTTTTCGAAAGTTAAAGTCGGGGACATATGTCGTTGGCATATTTTCCACAATTGTCAATGATGACATGTCTATGTCCCGGTTTATCGTGACATGAAAAAAATAACTCACCCACCTCCACGCCCTGACGTTACTTTCCTATTTAGCGTAGATCTGACATTTAATTAGTCAATCAATTCATACCCACAAGTCTATTTTTAATTCTGACCTTATTTTTTTGCATTTTTCCGAAAAAAAAAATGCAACGTCAACCAGCCCTCTTCAACGACTTCATAGACTTCAAAAGATCGTTTACAATTTGTGGCACGTGGAATTGTGGGCAACAATGTAAAAATCTGTCTATATTTCTGAAATGAGGTATTATGTACAGTATTTACATTAGTCGGACTATTGTCCTCATCTTTGTCGCCATATTTGTCACAAGGTTTCGGCCGTTGTACGCTCCGGCCTTCTTCAGGTGGCTGGAAAATAAAGGGTTCAGTTCGAAATTTCAACCACCTGAAGAAGGCCGGAGCGCACAACGGCCGAAATGTTGTGACAAATATGGCGACAAAGATGAGGACAATAGTCCAACTAATGTAAATACTGAATGTAAAGAATACAATACGACTAAGAAATTAATCCATTCTCTCGAGCAGTTGTGTGATAATTCAAATGTTTGCCCTTGATTGTCGTTGGAGAGGGTACCTGATTGGAATAATATTCTAGGGTCATCAGAAACAGTGGCAGCTATCGCAAAACTAAGGTCCATCTAGAAAGAAAAACAAACATTTTCTTGAAAACAAAGTTCAGATTTTTGCATTTCTTACTTTTTATTCTTTTTATCAACCTGAGAAACTTGGATATTAGCAGCAGAATTTTTGTGATGTCTTCATAGATTTCAAAGAAAATCTTTTTACTGTGACACGAGACATTATGAGCAGAAATTAATAAATTTAACATCAGTAACAATTTGACACGTACTATCCAACAACTGTATAGTAAAGCAAGCAGCGCTGTAATATTCCTACGCTCTACTGAAAATTAGTTCCACACATCATGCTGTACGCCATCTTTTATCCCGACGCACTTTAAGATCTTCCTTGAACTCATCTTGATTGATACTTTTGCATAAACAACAAGAAATAGTCAGATCGCATCATCGAAAAGCTTCCATTTGCAGACAACATATTGTCTAGCTACGAAAGTAGAGGAATTTGTCAGTATGGTTAACCCTGGGTATGACGATAAACTTCATCCGGTAGCAAGACATCTGTTCGAGAGATTGGAAGTTTTGATGAGTGTGGAACCACTTCATAATTTCTGCTGTTCCCATGTTCAACCGATTACATGAATTTAAGCATGCTATTAGACTGATATCCAGATCACACACGTTTATTGTTGAAATAGCTAAATGTAACCGCCAATCAGTTTATTTTCTCTCAGTTCCCACCTGTAAAACTCCCTGGTAACTACAATCTTCAAAAATTTAAATGCAACGTCAATCGCCATCATTAATCTTCTTGAATCCCGTTCATTTTTTTGCCATCTCGTCAATCCTTCCAAAACTCAGTGTCTTCTCCCACTTTCACTCCTGGTAGCCCCCTGCATACTAGTGATATTCCCGCCTTGTCTAGGATGAAATGAGTAAAAAAAAAAAATGACGCAGTGCGAGACACCATCAGACAAGAAACAGTCCCAGTGTAAAGCGTTCTATCCTCTGATGAGTAGAGAAAGTTGAAAAGATATGGTACGGTATAAGAGCTAAACGACTTTCCAGTGTCATCCAATAAGGCAACACATGAAGACAAGAAATCAAGAAACAACAAAGAAGAAATGATTAAGAAGGAAAAGAAAAGAAAAAAGTAGAAAAAGAAGATAACAAATTAAAAAGAAATGGTTAGGAAAATGAAACAAGAATTCGCCCGGTTCATACACCTCCCCGGTATTTTTAACATGAGTAAAGGCTCATTCCCTGTTCCTTGTTTAGGATCGGGTTTACGATTCTTTCTGAAATATTTTCATTCATTTTTATTCGAATTCACCGCTTTGAATATTAATGGCGGGCATTATCTCCTTGCTCGGGGCGAATTGATAAAAAAGAAGCAAAAATTTAATGGTTGTTTTTTTACGACTTATCAACAATTTACAATGTTGGGGTTATCTAAAATGGAAACCTTTTTTTGGTTGTAAAAATAATGCTTTTTTATTTTCTTTTTTTCTTTTTTGCTGTTGAATATTTTATTACCGATATTTGGATAATAACACTGGTGTTACCTGATACAAGTCTTACTATTTAACCCATAGCAGTGATGGATTCATATCTTTGATATGGATATTTGTTTGTAAGTAAATGTAAAGAATTCGACTAGAATTCGAATTCGGTTCTCCAATTTCTTACTTGAAGCCGCTCTCCAATGTACCAGACGCACATACCAGCAAACGAATAACAAGATTAGAAGAATTAGAAAAAGAAAAAAGATGAAGAAATGAAAATAAGAAATAAAGAAAAGAAAAAAAAATGATAGAAACAATAAATGATGAAGAAGAAACGAATTAGAAGATGAAGAAGTAGAAGTAGAAGAGGAAATGAAAACTTTACAAACGTCTTATACTTGATCGTGTAAACAGACGTTATAAACACTAGCGTGTGTTTTTCTACGAAAGTAAAAACCGTGAAATCATCTCGTAATTTGAGATCCACACCGTCTCCCTAATTCAAACAGGAGAACAAAATTTGACTGTTGTAAACAAGAGAATAAAACTATGTCATATTACTGACGTTCTTGCAAGAGCAAAATGCCAGTGGTTGAAGAGAAAAGAAAAGAAAAACAAAAACACAAGAAATGTAAGGACTTTTTCTACTAGCATTTTGATACGAGGTTTTCGAATTTTGACGAAAATAAATCGCACACGTATATGAATTATCCTTCGGCGATGCTCTGCGTAGTAGAGTCGGTTAAAGCATGTCGGATCTAACAACGGTTGTTAAGAACACTACAACATAATGTAATGGTTAGCAAACCTGTATTGCCAAGTAATGAGTTTAATACTCATTATGTTCCCTATACCTTCGGCCTCGTGTTACATCCAAACGTTGCTTAGTAAAATGGCTATAAGAATTGTTCCACGGAGAGTGGAAGCGAAATTTACATGAATTTAAAGATACAAAGAAGAACTTAAGCAACTTAAAACAACGATGACGAGACATACTCTGTCCTTAGAAATGATTATCTGGTAAGAAAATTTTCGTGATGTCAAAGAACACTCGTTACCACTTTTGTAATGTCAACGAACACCCGTTATCACTTTCGTAATGCTCGTTGTAGTAGAGACTTTGTAATCGCAGATACAACTATAGTAACGCCGTTGAACAATACTGGTGTCAGACGCCTTCGAATAACACTCGCACTAAGAGTACTCGCTCGATAATACTCGCTCGAAATTAACCACCGAATAGTAATCCGAATAGAGAAATAGTGTAGAGAATAGAACAGAAAATAGTGGTCCGGATAGTAATAGAGGTTAGAATAGAAATAGTGATCGTTCAGATGTTAGGCTATTTACTGTGCTATCCATTTTAGTTGTTACTGCTGTTGGTAGTCCTCAAGTGATGTGATTTCTGTTATTTGGTGAAGTATATTCTTTGTGATTATGTAGCGCCAGTCAACGAGGTTTGAAGATGGTCATCGATAAGACCTACTGGATTTATTCTCTCGAAGCCATTTTTATTCGTTGATCTGAGAAAGTGGTTGTATATAAGGTGGCAGTATAGATATTTCTGACCGAGAACGGTGCCATAAATGGCGTCCATATGAATATCTTGATCCGACGAATCTATTTAACACTAGAATTTTTTTGGCAACTCGTTGTCGCGTGTTGAAATCCTCATATTAGTAAGTATTGATCAAGTTATCGTTTGTCAAGATTTACAAACTCTACGCTTCGTTCAGTTTCACAAACCAATCGAATTAAAAATATTTTGACAAAAACCCTACTTGCGGTTTAGTAATTTCTTTAATTTAATTTTATAGGACTTCATTGTAAACAATAGTTTTTAAGAAAATTTCTTCTTTTTTTTTTCATTTTAACAGCGAAGAATAAATTCTTAGGATTTCTTACACTTGAGCATTCAACATACGTCTGGCCATGCATAAATGTTTCTTTCTGGAGCCAAATTCCAACTTTTTAAAGCGTTTGACTCTGTGGTTTGTTTATAGTTCTCGCAAAAGTAGGGTTAACGGGAAACTGGATTCTTGTTAAAAAAAAAAAATGGTGCTTGCAACGTTACGAAAACACCTAAAATGTAGTCAAAATGGAGTTGTTTTTGTTCGAAAAGAACTGATTTCAGCTAGTTTACAAAGCTTACCTAAAGTTATATTAAAAGAAATTAATACTGTACTTTGTACTCATTACCTGCTTGCACATCTACCTAAAATTTAATTCCGATTGGTCAATGTATGGCTATTTAAGAGTGTGTGACGAGCGGACAGACGGTTTAACTGAAGTCGCAGAATTTTATATATAGATGACTCGAGTTCTTAGGTAATGTTTTGGCTTTGTTGCAACATGTGGTGTTGAACAAAACTACTCTTAGCGAGGCCTATTCTATGTTCAATTTCTTTATCTGCTCAACTTGGTTTGTTTTAGCTGAAAGTATAGTTAAAATTGTCTTCACATTTATTTGCTTTCCTGTAAAATATAAATTTTGTTTTAGAAGGAAAAAGCAACCAGCCAATTAAAAAAAATAAGTCTAGCAATATTTTCTTTGTTTGTACCTTCTTGTATTTGTTTTCTCGTTTTCCGCCATGACAAATAACAGTACGCCATATTTAAACATGAAATTTACTCCTTTCAGCCATAGAGAAGGACACTTCAATTTAGAAGTGTTGCTTTCTTTTACTTTTTGAATTCTCTTCTTCTTTTTACATTTTTTTATTTCCTCGAAGTAATATTGTTTTACTTTAATATCACGCTGTGTGCACCGTAGATCAAGTCCAGCCGGTTTCATCAACTTGAACCCGTCAACATGAAACACAACGGTATGAGCCACCGACGCCTTGAACCGTGAACATTCTGATTCTTTTAAATCGCATTCATTTGCGGATTTTTATTTCTTTCATGTTTTCAGAGTTGTTTTTATTTTATCTCACATTTTTTTTTATTGATCTTTTATTTTCCTTGCTTCGTCAGATCGTTATTACTCTTGTTAACTACATCTCGCTCTTATGTTTGTTTATTTTTAAATTTATTTTTACTAATTACCGCTTTTATTCATCACTTTGTCCTTCATCCCATTTTTCATCCGCATATATTTTATTTCGATTCTTACGATAACCGAAGATAAGAAACGTCGAGCTAGGCCAGTACCTAGATGGTTGTCCGCTTGGGAATGCAGGGTGATGTAAGCTAGGGTGTATGGGTGGTGTAAAGAATAATGGCTCGGAATTGATAACTGAGTTCCAATTCCCTTTAGATTCGTCACTTACGCGTAAATAAACTTCGGAAGGTATGTATCCGCTTCTTCTCCCCCAGCTATGAGTTAATTAGTAGGACGTCTATCTCCAAATAATTATTATCTAAAAAGAAAAAACAGTCTTACAATCTAAAAGCATCTTCTGGCTTTAAAAAATGTGCAAAGTGTTGATAAGACGTCGAAAACGAAACAATTATGAAAATGCGACACAGAAATCTGTGGCCGCACTGAAATAAGAAAAACGGTTTCTACAATGTACATAAAATATTTAGGATCATGACAATTTCGTAGGAACGAAATATAAGTTTTCTCGACTGTTGTGTAATATCTATCCGCCTTTTTAGCAGTAAATGCTGGAAAATCAACTGAATCATATGGAAGAGACTTGAGGAAGTAGTAATTAGGTTTTATAGAAGAAGACTAGGAATAACATTGACTGAACATATACAAAACGGGAAGTTTTAAGTATTGATTGGTTTGCTTATCAAACCTTTGTAGTTTATTTAAAATCGAATCATATATTTTATTTTAAGAATAATTCTTTTCATATCCATTATTATTATTACCATACTATTTTCTAATAACAAAAATACAAGTCCTGCTATTTATCCTATAGCTAGAGGCAGGGGGTTATTTTATAGCATTTCTAAGGGTACTAATCCCGAATGGAAAGCAAAATCGGCTCTCCGATTTTTCATTAGAAGCCTCGGCTCTCCATTAAACAAGCTGCACATCCATAAGTTTTAAGGAAAACATAAAGAAAATGAAACTTCTGCGTAAAAATAGAAAAGGAATCGACATTTCTGGGACACATAATGAGGAAAGAAGACTAGAAGAATTTGACACCCACAGGACATATTGAAGGCAATAGGGGCAAAAACGAAACAATGAGTTACATACCTCATGTAAATTAATGACAGAACATGAATTGGTACTATAGTAAAAGGGACAAATATTGCTTTGAGCTAGAAAGGATAGGCACTTGTGGTGAACCATGAAATGTCCACTTCTTCATGAGATGCGGTGCACAAAGAAGAATATGGAAATAGAAAAAAACATCCAGGCAAAGCAGATCTCTTGGAAGTATCATAAACTGTTACATTATCAAAGTTAAAACGGAGAAATTAGCAAAATCAGTGTGCAAAACGATAAACATTATAGAATACGAAAGGTTCTATTATGTTGTACAGTAATAAAACATATTTATTCAGGTCTCTTATATACAGTATTAATCAAACATGTGCCTGTAGATGGCACGTTTATTTATAAATAAAAGTTAATTTTACACTAGGTTAAGTGGGACAAAAAATGGCTTGTAAATTTTAACACGTCTGAAACAAAACTGTTTTCATTGAACCACGATAGAGAAGCTTTTCTGTCAGCCATCAGCGTGCCTCACACCAGACTCCTGGAGAGCAATACACTGTGCCTCCTTGGCTGCACCTTCTCCACTGACTTGAAGTGCGACGACTTCATTGAATCAATAGCTGCATCTACTGCAAGTTTGGTCATTTTGTCGTACCAGAAAATTTTCTCGTCTGAATGTATCTTGCACATTTACAAATCTACCATTCACCTTTCATCGAGGCTCCATGTTTTGAATGTCTATTCCATTTGAAACTTATCGCTACTCTATCGTTATTTCCATTGAAAAATATGAACTATAATCTCACATTATTCGTTTTGGACTGGAATTTCTTTCATTTTCATTACAACTACTTTATTTCCACTTCTAATATTAGTAGTAGCAATATTATCTGAAATTCTGATTAGATGAAGCATTGTCAAACATTATTCATTTTTTCACTAGGATTTCTTTCATCTTCATTTCAATTGCTATATTTCCACTAGAAGTGTTAATAGTGGTAATATTATCTGGACATTTTATTACATGAAGCATTGTCAAACATTATTCATTTTTTAATAGAATTTCTTTCATCGTCATTTCAATTTCTTTATTTCCACCATTAGTGTTAATAGTATAAATATTATCTGAAATTTGTATTAGATAAAGTTTGTCATGCATTATTCATTTCTTTCAGCTTCATTTCAATTTATTTTTCCACAAGTAGTATAAGTACTAATAATATTGAATTAAATAAAGCATTAGCAAGCATTATTCTTTTTTTTAATATTTCCGTATCGAAGCTAGCATGGACCAGAAAAGGTGCACCTATAGACTGTAAACACATAACTGATTTTAACATTATATAAGTTAAAAGTGTCACCATGTCATTAAAATTCCTAACCTAATCTATGTTGACCTATAGTCTCAAGTATAAACACGTTTTTCTATGCACTCCAGTATAAATACAACATATGTTTATCCTTGGCCTCACGTACAAATATGACCTATGTATACCTGTAGAAGCAAGTATAAACTCGAACTAGCCTGCATACAGTCAAAAGCTTAAACTTACTTTTGTGATGTCAACGAATACTCGTTGTCACTTTTGTAATAAAGACTTTGTATTCGCAGATACGACTACAGTAGCGCCGTTGAACAATACTGGTGCCAAATGCCTTCACATATCATTTGCACTAATAGTACCTGCTCGATAATACTTGCTTGAATAGTAAACCGTATAGTGGACTGAATAGAGAAATAGTATAGTGAATAGAGTAGAGAATAGCGGACCATATAGTAATAGAGCATTGAATAGGAATAGTGATTCGTATAGTATAGAGGATAGACTAGAAATGGTGATCGTTAGTCGTCACATACTTCCTGCATATATGCATTTCTTATATGGCCACGTGGTTTACTTAACTCAATAAATGGAGTGAGCAAACACAGGCGATCTATGTTAAAATTCAAGTGTCGGCAGCGACATGTTATTCCTATATATTACTTATCATGAGTATTCTTTGACTCAAATAGAAATACAACTTATATGATGAATTCTCCCGTCGAGTTCGACGTATGAGGTTCCGACGACCACGAACTAATTATCTGCATGCCTATGACGGGCATGAATTTTGAGACCGGCTCGAGAATTGCACAAAAGTCCACAAACAATACATGAGAATGTATTGTATCCAAGTGCAGCAGGAACACTGTTAGATCTCTTATTTTGCTTTCTTGTTTTATGTAGTCGTCTGATGCTTACTTTTCAGTGCAGCTATATCAATGTTTTACTTCTTTTGCTCCAATGCGACCAGAGCTGTTTTTCTATCTGGTGCTGAGTTGTTGTCCTGAAGATTTCGTACATTCCAAGTACCAAGATGAAGTTGATGTTTTGTAGAGTTTTTCACAGTAGCCGGATATGTGTGGAGCTAATTAGATGCAGCTGTCAGAAAACCAACACAATGATTTATTTCAAGTGGTGAAGGCTTGTATCGGACCATTCACACTTTTGGGATCTGTCAATAAAAAAGTAGCGGTGCAAAAGACTTGCCACGGAATCTCCGATCGACAGTCCTCGTGTGTTATTATCGCGGAGTTTAACCTCCCCGGATCACAGTCAATATCAGCCAGTACACGCTTCTCGGCAGACATATGCAATATAATGACCGGGTTAAGCTGTCATGAGTTTTCTTTCCCATTTGAAGTCTTTTTATCGTGAAACCAACACTAAAAAGATTGCTAACCAAAGCTCAGAGAGACTCCTTTCACCCTCATCAAGGGCAGCTAACCCGCGCCAATTCTCAACCTGTTAGTTTACATAGCTCCGCGGGATACAACTTATATATACCTATAGATTCAAGTATACATACAAAGTTACCTACGTAGTCTCAAATGTAAACATAATATTTATTAACCGATTAGATTCAAGGAAAGATTGGGTCACCGTGTCGTGCCAGAAATGTTTTCCCATCAGAATCCATCTTGCACATTTAAAAATCTAGCGTTTGTCCGTGTATTGAACACTGCTGCCGTATCTGATCTGGTGTTTGTCCTATTCATCTTGATCTTCTTGACAAAATCCAAAAAGGATCTGTGATCTCAACGACCTTTACCCGGCATCTCGATTTCAGTCACATTCTCACCGCTGTGGCGTGGCCTCCCTCTGTCTTTTCTACAAATATTTTCATGGCAATTGCTCCGACGAGCCTTTTCCCCTGGTGTCTGGGCTAAATGAATTTAAGCGTGCTACCAGACTGGCATGTAGGTCCCATATGTTTACTGCTGAAAAAGCTAAATTCAACCACCACTTCTACTCCAACTGATTCTTTTCTCACACTTCCCGATTGTGGCGCTGCCTTCCGTTTACTTACTTCCCTGACAACTAGGATATTCAAAAATTTAATTACAACATGAATCACCATCTTCTATCTCCTTAACTCCCGTTCATCTTTTGTCCTTTACTCAGTCCTCCCTATACTCTTTACTTTCACTTTCACTCCTTGTAACCCCCGCGTACATTTCCGTTTTGCTTGAAGTGAGATGATTAAAAAAAAGTATAAAGTGACTCAAATGTAAACATGACGTATATCTACCTACAGACTCAAGTTGAAAGACGACAAATGTCTACCTATAGAATGAAAGGATTACGACCTATGTATAACTCTAGACCAAGTATAAATAGGGCCAGGTCTATTCACAATGAAGCAAGTAAAAGTTGGTTGAATGCTAAAACTCGGTTATTTCCCTATTAAGCTTTTATATTTCATCAGTGGAAATATTAGCTGTATTGCTCCGATCATCTCAGCCTTTACGAAGTACGAATATAAACAGTTTTATCTTCTGCATTAATGTTTGTTTATGATTTGTCAGTGTTCCTAGGGAGATCATTCGCTACACGCAAGCCAAGAATTTGCCACTGGGCGGCATGTCACTAGCACGTTCGTCTCGGCAATATTAACACTGGCGGACCGCTAGATGACCTGCCGGTGGCTGCAAACAGAGAACCATTGGCGTTGCCATCGGCGGCCCACCAGCGAACCTCTGGCGGCTTGCGTGTAGGTTTAATATTTAAAAAAAAAAAAGAACCAGAAAGGGGATAGGAACGAGTAGAAAGATTTGATGGACGCTTGTCTTGTTGTGAGCTTTAGAAGGCTGAGCATTCACAACAATCTTTATGGACCTAACTGAGATAAAGGCCTGAGATGATTGCGTAAACCCTTTCAGAGATGTCATGTCTCGGGTGTTTGTAGAACAACTCCTATGTCACACCTTCTGGTATCAATAAAAATAAAATTAACAATAATCAAACTGCTGAAATTGTTGAGTCACATAATAAGGAAAACGTCCTCTCACTATAAGTATTGAAATCGAAAGAAAAACCAGAAATAGACACTAAGTAACCAACATACCTACCTAGATGATGTAAGTGGATGGCAGACTAGGTTAGAGAAGAGATAACAAAATGTACAAACTTGCTAGAGCTACGAAGAATATGAAGTTGTGGAGAGCCATGATTGCTGAAGGCATTGCACAGTGAATGGAATCGAAAAATTCATGTATCTATAGGATGATGTAATTTTTTTCCAAAAATTACTTTATTTTGCCTATATATAAAATTCAGTACACATATTTATTATTCTTTATAGAATTAGTTTTGGCACCAAATCTCTCAAAGAGTATAAATGACAAGGAAAGAAAAGAAAATATTTTTCCCAGCCTGTGATGATCCTCTGTTGGACGTAGGCATTGCATTCCCTAGATTCACGGATAAACTGTTTCAAGGCGTTTCAGTAGAGGCGGATGAGACATCATGCTTCATTTCGATTCATAATCGTATTTATGCGTTAAGTAAATGTAACGGACCCTACTGGAATTCGAACTCAGCTCTCCGATTTCTCACGTCGAGCCATTATTCATTGTACTACCAGAATATTATACCTTACAGGTCCTAGTATTCCCAAACGGACACCCATCTAAGTATTAACCAAGTTCGACGTTGCTTAACTTCGTTGATCGGACGAGAGCCGTTACTTCAACGCAATATGACCGTAAGCCTGAGGAAGAAATATTATCTTAGAAAAAATAAATGGTAATATTTAAAAAAATATATTTACAGAAAATAATGTCATGAAATGAATGAATAGTCAACGAAATTAAAATGAAACCTTCAGCCAAATAAGAAGCGTACATTGATTGAATTTAAATAACAGAACCCAGATGGTCTTCTGCACTTCAAACATATTTTTAAATATGTTCACAATGCAATAGAATTATTATTATTATTATTATTATTATTATTATTTATTTATTTATCATAGCTGTAAAAACAATCAAATGTCGTCTGCTTTCTGCTGTTGTCAGCCATCTTTCTTATCGCATTGTCCGTAATTGTTGAAGCGGGCTCCTGTCGCTTTATTCATGTCGTTATTATTAATTTGCACTGAAATAGCTTCCCAGCGCTACCCTGATTTGTTTCAAACTTATCTGTCTCATTTACGTCGCATTCTTCTTGTTTCGATTGACTTCAATAAAACCGTGAGAAGTGAGTTCGTAGGCTTCAAAGGAAAACTATACTGCGAATGTAGACGGGGAGATGTGAGATATAGGTTTCAAAGGGAGACAGGAGCGAAAAGGAGAGGGGAAAATGAAAGGAAGACATAACAGAGAAAGACAAAATACAAATGGAGAAAGATTTAAAAATAGGTAATGGGGATATACGGAGCAGCAGAAAGATACTAGATGAGAGACAGTATAAAAAGGAAAGGTACTAGATTTAAAAGGAGAAGGCAGAAATGTTGAAATACAGAGAAGGAGAAGGAGAATGAGAGAGAGAGTGTGTGAAAGGGGAAGAAGAGTGAATAAGACATGTTTTGAAAGTTTGTTTAGAGAGAGAAGGGACAACTGAAATTAAAGAAATACAAGAGTAAATATACAGGAGAGAAAGAGAGACCTGTGGGAAGTTGATTAAATGGGAGGCAAAAAGTGGGACAGTAGTTTTTTTAAAGGTAGGCATAGGCCGTGTGTATTCTAGAATCAATAGACAAATATAGAAGGTGTTTATACTAGAGTCAATATACAGAACAAGGTCGTGTTTATACTAGAGTCAATAGAATATATCTTGGTCGTGATTATACTAGATCAATAGAGAATATCTTGGTTGTGTTTATACTAGAGTCAATATAATGATCTTGTCGTTCCTATACTGGATTCCATAGAAAAAGCTAGGTCGTATTTATATTAAAGTAAATAGAAAGATCTTATTCGTGTTTATACTAAAGTCAATAGAAAGTGCTCTGTTGTTTTTACATTGGAATCAATAGAAAGATGTTAGTCGTGTTATAGTAGAGTCATCAGAAAGATCTTGGTCGTTTTTATACTAGAGTCAATAGAATGTTCTTGGTCGTTTTCATGCTAGTCAAAAGACAGACGTATCTCTTAATTCTATAGGTAGTCTTTGCTAAGTGTTTCTACTTAGATCTATAGATAGATGTATTTAAGTTTTACAATTGAGACTGTTCGTAGGCCAATCTGTATTTTACAGTGGGCTATGATAGGTTTTTAGCCACCCTTGATTACAACAATTTTGGCTTGTGTAATAACGCCTCTTCTTTTTTTTCAAACAATAACGTGTTAGTATCAAGCTGCTCTCATCTATGAATGATAGTTGACTTATATTTTGCAATGAAAGTTCACAGAATTAAGGAAATTGGTGAATTTCAACGAGGGCAAATAATAGGATGTGTGGCAATTCAAATAGAGAAATTGCTAGGTTTTTCCAGGTTAATCATCAAACGGTTAATAATATTGTCAAGAAATTTAATGAAGAAGGCTATTATCATATGGAGCAGCCTCCAGGAATACCAGGCATCGTGCCAGAGTGAAGGAAAAGGGCGCTGAAGAGGGAAGTCATCAAAACCCGTCGGCAGAGCATCAAAGATGTCGCCAACAACATGGAAATGTCTCCATATGTAGTGAGAAAGACTCTGAAAGAGCTAGGCTATCAAAGAAGAGTTTCAAGAAAGAAACATTTGATTTCAGTGGTTAACAGGAACAGACGTATGGACTGGGCAAGAGAATTCGAGGGCAAAATTATAAATTTTGGCAGATTGTAATTTGGTCAGATGAAAGTAAATTCTGCCAATATTCGAATTCGAGGTTTATGTTTGGAGAAATCAGAATGAGACTTGGAACACTGAATGTCTACAGGCGACCATGAAACATAGAGAGATTAGAGTAATGGTGTGGGCGGAAATCTGAGCTGATTCTTGTTGACGAACAGTTGAATGGTCAAAAATACCGTCAAATATTAGAGAAAGGACTACTCCCACTTTTTGGAACTAATCAGATTGACAAGAATGTCTACCATTTTCAAGAAGAGTGAGCGCCATTTCAAACGAGTATAGTAGCAAAGGCCTGGAAGGAATTGCAAGGTATCAAGTCATTGCCATGGATAGCCCAAAGTCCTGACATGAAACCAATAGAGCACGTTCGGGAGCACCTTTACTGAAGACTTCGAGAGCGTGCAACCAAAATCATGTCAGTGACAGCCCTTAAAGAAACATTGCTAAAGGAGTGGCAAAATATGAACCAAACAATTGATGATAACTTGATCAAGTCTATGAAAAAGTTAATTCAAGCACCGAAACTAGCAAATGGATGGCCTACTCCATACTAGTTCCAAATACTATTTATTTATGTTGAATAGGAATTACGTAATTAAATTTTGAAATTGGATATAGTTTATTTCTCCTGGCAAAATCTTTTCTTAGGCCATTGATATAACAGGCGATTATCTCCCTTTGGTGAAGTTACATAGTTCACGGGAGAGTCTTTTATAGACATCGCTCTATAAAGTGACGAATGCGGCAGCCAAAATCAATTCCTTTACAGCAGGCAAACCGAAATGTTGCACTCTTTATCTCTCGCCCGAGCAGAGACTAAATCTGCCTCTCCTGCAGCTTAAAAATCCATGGTGCTGTTTGACTTTGTGAATATATTTTTCAAAGATATAGAATGAAACTCTTGCTCGCAATTTTGTAAAACCGATAACTTGCAGTTTCCCGGTCGCGGAATATGTCCTCGCCTGGGACATAGATGAATCCAGCACGTTTGAATCTGGAGTCCTAAATATGCCTTCTCCAGACACAGGACTATCTAAATATTATATGTAAGACGCTTCCTTTTTGTTTCTCCTTACACTCTACTTTGACGTGTAGATACATGTGATATATTTTGTTCTGCGCAAAACACACACACGCACACACATTATAGTAGTATTGTGTATATCTTAATAGTATAAAATTCACTCTGAGAACAAAATATGTCATTCCTTTTTTTTAGCCATTCCGTTCCGTTTCGTTAGCGAATTACGGTGTTATTAGATCACGGATATAATAATGCCTATGACGGGGGAAATGCAAGTGTGAGAATAATTCTTTCTGCCATAGCTCTCTCCAGTTACAATTGAATCTATAGGTATACATTTTTAAAATTATTTCAACCTAAGTAAGGCGACAGTGCTTCTAGTAAGTGAATGCAAAATTGAATGAGAAAATTGAAAATGGAGAGGATTGTGTAAAGGCGAAAAGAAGGAACAGACTTAAAGAAGATAGAAGGCGATTGACGTTGCATTTAAATTTTCGAAGATTGTAGTTATCAGGGAAGCAATAAATCGGAAGGGAGTTCCTTCCAAGAGCGGGAAAAATGTTAGCGTCGAAATTACAGTTGCGTCTAGATAGTTCAACAGAAAAACGGTGAGATTTAGTTGCCAATTTAGCAAAACGCTTAATTCATGTGGTTGTGACGCCAGAGAAAAAGAATTCATCAGAGTAGCTGGCAAAAAGAAAAGACAGAGGGAAGCTACGTCACGTCAGTGAGAAAATGACTGAGGTCGAGATGCTTGAGTAGGATCAATTACATTGCGGACGATTCTTTGGATTTTTTCAAGAATTTCGATATATATATAATAGTAACGCCAGACCAGATTTGGCAGCATTACTCAGTGCAAGAACGAATACTATAATTGTAAATGTGCAAGTCGAACTCTGAGAAGAAAAAGTTCTGGTACGACACAGTGAACCAACTTTCCTTGCAGTAGATGCAGCTACTGTTAGAGTTTTTGGGTACCCTTATGTGCTAGTGAGCCAACCAAATGAGCTGACTCATTTTATAGTTGACCAATAGAGTTAACCAATAGAGTTAACCAATCAGAAAGCTTAAAATATTCAATTCGACGTGTATAAAGGCAGCCATGTTTTTTCCCGAATATTCCCGAATATTCACTGCCAACCCCCGAGACCTTCGAAGACTGAAGAATTACGGAACAGCTGCTGCTGCTATTGGCAATATAGTTAGATCCAGTAGAGTGTCTGACTCTTGAGTGTTAATCTTTAACGTTGTTTCATTGAACAGATTACGTACTGCGCTGGATTCTATATTCATAGACTACGACGAACATGGTCAACAGCTACTGCTTCGATATAGTTGTTCAACTTCATGTCTTTGGAAGACTTAAAGCCAAGAAGGTATAAAGCATTTTTCTCCTAGAGTTTAGCATCAGTCATGCACATGGCAAGCAGGAAAGGTTGTCTATGGTGTTTAAATGAAAGCAGTTCCGTTTTAGAGACGCTAAAGGTTACAAGCCAACACTTGCCCCATTTAACCAATGATTAAGGGATCCTTTTCAAGAGCAGTAGCCGGGTTTACTTTGTGGGGTCGGCTACTAAGAGAGGAGAAAATGCTTGTGTCATCTGCATAAACATCTAATTGGGAACTGATGATATAGGTCAGAAAAAGTGTAGGTCGAAGGATAGTGCAGCCCCGCTTTTTGTATGAAATTATCTGGAAGAATGCCCGTTCAATACGACATTCATTACACGATTTGTTAAGAATGACTGGATTTCATTATCAGTAAACACTGAGATTTCACCAGTCACAATGAAATTCCATAAATCGACCGTCTGTTCATGCTAGATCTCAAGTAAAACTTTTATGTAGTAATCCTTATCTGACTCTTTCTGTCATGTTTTATATTTACAAGAGTCAGGTTATATACTAAATAAAATATTTCTGCCATATCTAGCCAGGCGATGCTGAGTTTAGAATCATTTACTCAGTCTGGTAGGATGTTCTACTCAGCAAACTCTTCCCCAGAGGCGAAATGTTACAAGCCAGTCACTAATCTATCCACGCGAAGTTTAAAATACCATCCATTATCACGTTTCATCATTATCATCATTCAGCCCCTTGACTGCTTCAATCGTTGGGGCGGGGGTGGCGGAACGAGGACAGAAGTAACAGAAAACCCACTCCAGGATGATCTGTTGGCGGTGGATTTCAAGTGTTATGGCATTATCATGCCCGTCGACTATTCGATGCCGTCTGACCATCTCTTGCCTTGCCGTCCTAGCTTGTGTCCGCCTTCAAAAGTGCCGTGCATGGTGGTCTTCAAAGTCTGTTATGTCATGTGAATGTCGTCTTGCGGTGATATCCTACCTACGATAACGTAAAACTGGCATCCACTCTCGAAAATGACATCTCCGTCTCATATTCCTAATGAATCTTGACTATTCTAGTCTTTATTACAGATAAGGTTCGTTCTCATACAACAAGTCTGCATAGCCAAATCAATGTTATTTGAAAAATTCCCAATAGGTCACTGTTCTTACAGAGTCCGTTTCTACTCTTTCTTAAAGGTTAAATTAGTGTAGTTGTTTATTGTTTACTTGTAACTTGAACTGAATGTTTTAAGTACGATTATGGTAAACTTTTATTGCATAACTTCATGACTTCTTTGGTAAATCAAAGAAATAAGTTCGTGACCTTTAAATATACACATTTTTAAAATTTTCTGAGAACAGAGATTGCCATAGTAGGCAGCTTGGTGCGCAAGTGCTTCATAAATAAATCCCAGGGTCTCTGAAAACATTTCTCTCAAAATTTTGTATTGACCTACACGGGAAATACACACAAATTGCTACTCAAGCTCTGAATAATTTATAATAATAAACTTATCCTTTTCATTTTCATATACCGATGCCTATTCCTTGGTATGACGATAAACTAAATCCGGCAGCAATGCGTTTGTTTGATAGATTGGAAGTTTTGAGGTGCTGTTGTTCCCAGGTCCACCCAGACCCGGGGTGGTAGCATCTTTTATGGTCCCAGCTGTGGGGAGATAGTTAAACCTGAAATAAAAACGAAACGATATGAAAGTATAATAATACATTTTTAAAGAAAAAAATACTAACAATACTTTTTTA
Organism: Acanthosepion esculentum; assembly: GCA_964036315.1. Classification (NCBI taxonomy): domain Eukaryota; kingdom Metazoa; phylum Mollusca; class Cephalopoda; order Sepiida; family Sepiidae; genus Acanthosepion; species Acanthosepion esculentum. The sequence continues at coordinate 33,827,855 of OZ038496.1, read as the reverse complement.
TATTTAAAAAAAAATTACCAACAAAAGATATTTATCGTAAAATGACCATCAATGCATTTATCTGTAGTTGAAGACATTCAAGAGAGGTGTTGATATGCCGCTAAACAAAATCAACCAAACAAACCAAATCTGAAATGATGTTAAGTATAAAAAATAATTAAAATGCAGAGAATAATATGGAATTACAAGTAAAATCGACCCCGTTCGATTTCGAACAGTTTTATACCTCAAAACAACAGATACAAATTAGTCATTAAATTTAAACTAATTTTTGTATTTGTAAATAATGCGTTAAAAATAAATTTATTGTTTTTTTCTGTGTATTTATAAAGATTAAAGTATTAGGTCCCGACAAAAAAAAATCATTTATTCTAATCAAGCGCTTAACCGAACCGAGAAGTTTGGAAAACCTTGCCTTAATTGATCACTTCTCGAAGCCCCTGAAGACATTCACAACTGGGCCGTTAATCAGACGGACGTCCAGATAAATGTAGATGTACCTGTAACCCTGATTCACATAAATAAAAATTCACAATAGCACGAGTTGATACTCCATATTTGTTCCTATTTCTTCTCTCAACTGGGTACAGTCTGCATTTAACAAGGCGAACGATTGTTATGACTGACCATCCAAAACCTGTCTAAGAATATAGGAATATTCATTTGACAATTGATACTGTTACAGAATGAGAAGACCAGAGCCAGAAGAGGTTCAGTGATTGGCAGAGTGTCTTATGGGCGCAGTATTCTGGTAGTGATGGGTTACCTTTGTTTGGGTTTTGGATATAAGACCAAAATAGTGCGAATTCAACAAAGGGACGCAAGAATTCTGAAGCGTCGATACGCCTCCCACACCTAGGTTGGCGACCGGCTAAGTCTACCAGCTGTGACATCATTCCTCCTAATGTATCTTAGAATCCAAGCCGCTAACACTCTAAAAGAAAACGTCCTTTTCGTTGATACTACTTTATGTAATAGTGTGGAAACACAGAACGCAACACTGCTAATTTCAGCAAGCAATTCTCAGAAACACCCATGCAGCCTCTCGAATGTCCAAGATGCCGATTCCATCCAAACGGTTCTAAGGAGCATATGCGCATCATCTCCGTTTCATTTCATCCGTTTGTTCTGAACACATTCACCACAAACGAATGGTGTTGCAGAAAGCTCATGCAGCGAAATGCATGACATGAGTGACACAACGTCATAAGATGGCCGAAAATGGCTACTCTCAAACATGCACATCCTGCAGTCTCTTCAAAGTCTGCATCGTCCGTCATAGTGGTGCAAATTTATTTACCGTCTCTGAATGTCATTTACATTATCTTGGTGCGCTGTTGCTTGTTTTGTATAAAACACATGGACAGACGCAAGTCTATATTCAAACACACACACACACATTCATACACACACACACACACACACACACACACACACACACACACACATATATATATATATATATATATATTCATTCCGTAATTAACTCTACCACAGCGATTTAGAGACCAACGTTGATAACATCATGAAGCCAAATATACTCTTAATTACTGTGCAGGTGTCTTTCCAAGTTCAATTATTAATAGATTGCCATTTACGGACCATCGAGAACGAAATAGGAGGGGGAGGGGGAATAATAATAATAATAATAATAATAATAATAAGAAGAAGAAGAAGAAGAAGAAGAAGAAGAAGAAGAAGAAGAAGAAGAAGAAGAAGAAGAAGAAGAAGGATAGTTATAATTACTAAAAGACAAAAGCCAAAGAAGGAAAAGAAACAAACTCGAATGAAAGTAAATGAAGTAAACAAAAGAAGAAGAAGAAGAAGAAGAAGAAGAAGAAGAAGAAGAAGAAGAAGAAGAAGAAGAAGAAGAAGGAGGAGGAGGAGGGGGAGGAAGAGGAGGAGGAGAAGAAGGAAGGGAATGAGGGGAAGAGAAGATGAATTAGAAGACTGAGAATGTAAGAATGAGAAATGGAAAAGGAAAATGAATAGAAAAGTGCAAAGGAAAGGGGAAAAGTTTCGAAAACTGGTGGAAAAGACTGAGTGACAAAAGATGAGTTTTATGGAGAAAGAAAGAAAAACAGAAAATAGAAAATATGTAAATCATTAAGAAAGAAAGAAAGAAAGAAAGAAAGAAAGAAAGAAAGAAAGAAAGATGTAAAATATTGAAAAAGAAAGAGAGACAGACAGAAAAAGACAGCAGATAATAGAAAAGATATAAAACATTAAGAAAAAAGAAAGCCAGACAGATAAAAAGGGAAAAAAGAAAATACAAAATGCAAACCTTAAAAAAGAAAGAAGAAAGAAAGAAAGAAGAAAGAAAGAAAGAAGTAAGAAAGAAAGAAAGAAAAAAGAAAGAAAGAAGGAAAGAAAGAAAATAGAAAAGATGCAAAATATGAAGAGAAAAGGAAAACAGAAAATAGAAAAGATGTAAAACTGAAAAAAGAAAGAAAGAAAGAAAGAAAGAACGAAATCATGCAACATTTTAAGAAAGCAAGACGTGAAACATTAAGCAAGAAAGAAGGGAACTAATAGCAAAGAATACAAAAGGAGGGAAGAAAGAAAATTACAAAGAAGAAAATATAAAAAAAGAAATGGTAATTCATCTAAACAGAAGAGAGAAAGAGAAGAAAAGCACGAAAGAGATACGAACAAGAAATGAAGACCGCTGATACCTCGTTGCAATCAAACTCGATTTTTTTTTATCGTCTTGTTTAACGAAATTTATAATTGCATCGCAGTTTATTAGTTACCGCCTTCGAATGACAAACCGCCTCTCCACCTTGGGAGGGGAGTGTGGCATGTGAGGGGAGGTATATGTTGGAAAACCGAAAGTGATTCAATCTGATATAACTGAAATAGAAATTCATTTCTTTTCGCCACTTCATTATATTGCTAAATGGTCCAACTAAAGACTCCATCCGTGTATTTACCTGTCTGCGTAGATTCCCGTCCCTTTCCTCTTCAATTTATTATCTCTCTTACTCGCCTTCTCTTTCACATATCCCCCCTCTCTCTCTCTCTCTTTCTCTCTCTCTCTCTATCTATCTATCTATCTATCTCTCTCTCTTTTCCGGTTATAGTCTTTGCTTTTCTACTTTTCCTTCTGTCATGTCTGTGTATCTTATTACTATCCATTTTCTATATATTTTCATATATGGCTTTTATAAAGGACTTCCGGAGAATGAAGCAAAAGCCAGTATTTCGTGCATCGCTATATAAAGCGCACGGGGGCACCTCGGGGCGGTGTAATGGTTAGCAAACTTGTCTCGCTAGAACAATTACGACGGAGTAGTGTGTTCGATCCTCACTAGATGCCCCATACTTTCTAGCTTGTACCACATCTAAGCTACTCCTGGAAAACCACTATATAAAGCGCAGGGTGAATAATGGATAGCGGTTCGGATTGAGGAATCGGAGAGCCGAGTTCGAATCCATTACATTTATTTACGTGCTAATACCCTTGTGAAAGGTATGAATCCTCTTCTTCTCTCCCCAGCTATGGGTAAATTCTATGCCCTTGGATGGCAGCTTATCTACCGCAGAAAGGAAGGTCAATGGAAAGATACATGATCGCTTAAGCGTGTATCATGCATGGCACATAACTGACTGATATATAAAGCAGAGCATTATCTGTCTATATTTCTGAGATGAGGTATTATGTACACTATTTACATTATTCGGACTATTGTCCTCATCTTAGTCGCTAAACTTATCTAAACGTTTCGGCCGTTGTACGCTCCGGCCTTCTTCAAGTGGTTGTAATGTCGAACTGAACCCTTTATTTCTCTCACTGGGGTAGACTGTTCTAGTTCCACATGCCATGTCTAATGGATGTCAGTTATCAGTTACCTCCTGTTAATTCCCTCTCCAAGTTCGCCACTGCCTAAACAACTAACTAACTCCTTTATCCACTGTGCCATGTGTCCTTAATGACATCTGTGTATGAATTTCAGGGTATTATAAACAGGTTTATACTACCCAGAAATTCATACACAGATGTCATTAAGTATGAATTGTATGAATTTCTGGGTATTATAAACAGGTTTATAATACCCAGAAATTCATACAGATGTCATTAAGGAAACATGGCACAGTGGATAAAGGCGTTAGTTAGATCTGGTGAAAGGACCCAAAGAGTGTGAGTTCAATACTTGGTTAAGGCGGTAGAGAATGGGAATTAACAGGAGATAACTGACATCCATTATACATGTCACGTGGAACTAGAACAGTCTACCCCAGTGAGCGAAATAAAGGGTTCAGTTCGACATTCCAACCACCTGAAGAAGGCCGGAGCGTACAACGGGCAAAACGTTGTAATAAATATGGCGAAAAGGATGAGGACAATGGCCCGAATAAAGCAGAGCATAGAATATATTAAAAAAGGTGAACGTCTTCCAATACAATCAGATTTTGGTATAAAGCAGACTTATAGCTATCTGTTTAACAGATACATATATAAATTGACCCTATGCCAGATTTCTTTTACTCTTGTGTCTCTTTGTTGCATGTCTAGTTTTAGGAACATGTGCAAATCGAATAATTTCTAATATCGTTTTATAAATGTTTACCTATATCTATCATTTTTTTTTACTACAGCGTTAACTGGACACACGTCTATGAATTTTACTTTAGTATAAAACGGATCAATCTGTAACTTTTTTTTCAATTAAACCGAGCTTATGCTTACCTTTTTGATCTAACATGAACTTAGTCTAAGTTTAACAATTTGAATTTCAAGTAAACTGAACCTTTTTCTGACCGTAGTGTAATCCGAACCCACATATATATACTTATTCTTGTGCAAACTGGACGTATCTTTACGTGTTTAGCTTTAGTGTAAACCGAAACTCAGTCTACCTTTGTAAAAGGGGTGTAAACGAGATCTATGTCTGCCTATAAATGTCCAGTTCACAGTGGATCTATGTATCTTTTGACTCTAATGTTCAACGAAACTATCTCTACCTTTTTCTATCTCGTGGAAAACCAGTCTGTTTTAATTTTGTGTATCTCGTATTAACCAAACCCGTTAACTATATATATTTTTCTCGTGTAAACTAGATTGATGTCTACCCATTTGATTCTTATGTAAAGTGTACCTACGTCTAATTTTTTAAACAGGACCTATGTCTATATTTTTTACTTTTATGTAAACCAGACTTATCCATTCTTCTGTCGTCCTGGGTAAGACGATAAACTACATCCGGCAGCAAGCCCTCTGAACGGGAGATTGGCGGTTTTGAGGATCGTCGAGCCACTTCTCAACTGCTGCCGTTTCCAGGTCCACCATAATACGTAGTGGTAGCGCCTATTAAATTCCCAGCTATGGGCAAATACTGAACCTCCAAACAAAAATCAACAGTACCTTATTATAATAAAATGACCAACAATGCAACACCAAAAAAAATACAAAAATAGATTTTTATAGTAAAATTACCAACAATACATTTTATATCTACAAACTATATATCTACAAAAAAAACATACCTTTATCTTGAAAGTAAAAACATTAGGTACAAAATATCTGTAGTTGGAAGCATGAAGTTATGGACAATGTTTTAAAATTTCGCCATTAAATTACCCAGAGGTTGATATCCCACTCAACAAAATCAACGAAGCAATTATTTATTCAATGAAATTTTTAATAGATATGACATCTTTTCGATATTAAATAACCCAAAACTGTTTGATATGTCGTTAAATTAAATAACTTAAAGTAACATATTCCCTACTTAGAATACTGGCAGAACACAATATTCTTCCACTAACTGCATACCTAAAAAAATCTTTTGTAGTGAACAAAAAGAAAAAAACAAGTGACGAGAGGGAGGTTAGAGAGTGCAGTGCGCCGTTCGCCGGCAGACCAGCTGTTCTACTTTCGTCATCGGTCGCATCGAGGAAATGGATTGCGAGTCTCTCTTTCCCGGTCGTTACACCGGGCTGTCGTGAAACAGACACCAACTCAGACGCGCCTACTTCAAATTCCTCTTCGTCTGTCAGTCAGTCAGTCAGTCAGTCAGTCAGTCAGTCAATTCGAACGTCCAACTCTGTTGCACTAAGTCCGCCAAATAACTCAACCTGATGTGTGCCACTGTCACCTCGCTTTTATGCCAGCCCGACACGGCAGAAATTTGCATGTTTACAGATATCGTATCGTTTTGGACAAGATCGGCGCACATAAATTTTGTCTTCGATAGCGGCCATACTTCTTTTCGGGAGTACTTAGGCAGAGTTGGCCTCCTTGCTTATCAAGAAGGATCAAGCTCTGGTAGTTAGGGCTAGGCTAAAAAGAATGTCTCCTGAGGCAACGAATATGGCCGCTGAATTGCGAGCAGAGGAGGTTCGGAATGCAACTCGGTGACATATCGCATGCGTCACATTGCCGGATAAGCGGACCGTGACCAGAAACGAGGACATATGTGAGGCTTTTCGTAAGTACTTTCAGGAACTTTTCACCAGGGAGCCCGGTCTGAGCCCTGCTCAGTTCGACGCCTATTTAGCTGACTTTCCCTGCTAGGTGCGAGGATCCCATTACAGAGTCGGAAATCTGGGATGCGCTGAAACAGGTTGGCCTGGACAAATCTTCGGGATTAGATGGTCTTCCCTACGAAGTGTACTTGAGGCAGTCGCCCGTTTTTGTTCTCTTGCTGGCACTGATTTTCGGCAACTGGTTGAAGCAGGGGTCTATAACCCAACGCTTCACCATGGGCGTGATCAACTTGTTACGTAAGGACAAAAACGGCGGGGATGGGTTAGATAACTTTCGCCCTTTAACTATGCTAAACACAGAGTTAAAGATTTTGGCTAAGGTCTTAGCGAACCGTTTGCTGATTGGCTCCGAACAAACTTGTGCTGTGAAGGGCAGGACTATTCAGGACAACCTTCATATGGTACGCTTGATCATCGAGCAAGTCGACAGCGAAGATGCGCTGATCAATTTAGATCAGTCCAAGGCATTCGATAGGGTTGACCATCGATTTTTGGAGGTTGTTCTTTCGGCGGCTGGTTTCGGGCCGTACTTTCGCACCTGGATCCGACTTCTGTATGCGACCCCGGTGCGCTAGTGGAAGTGAATGGAGTACGATCGGAGCCTTTCATATTGTCTCGCTCCATTCGTCAAGGTTGTCCGCTTTCGCCTTTGCTGTACGTTCTTGCGTTGGAACCTTTCCTTCGCAAGTTAAAGACGAATCCGGTCCTACGCGGAATTTCCCTACCTGGCGCTACCAACGCGCCCAGGTATTCCGCCTATGCTGATGACGTTTCGGTTTCGGTTCTTGTGTCGAGCAGGGCCGAGATTAACGAAGTCAGCAAAGAAATCAATGGTTATGAGATGGTGACAGGGGACAAGATCAACCGCGATAAGTCTGTTGGTTTGCGGTTGGATGCGTGGAAGGGAGTTTCTCTTCCCGGACCTTTCCTCTGGACGGATGGGCCGGTCAAGATTCTCGGCGTCTGGTTCGGTCCCGATCTCCAGTTGGATATGAATTGGTCGGAGGTGCAAGGGAAGGCCGAGATCGCAATTAATTTGTGGTTTCGGAGGAATCTTTCCATAAAGGGGAGGGCGGAAGTATGTGTTTCACACATCTACCCGATTCTCCTTTACCGACTCTCTGTGCTTCCAATTCCGTCTGACACTTTACTGGCGTTAGTGCAGCTCTTGTTCTCCTTCTTGTGGGGGGGGGGAAGGCCGCCAGAGTCTCTCGGGAGATCTGTTGCCTTCATCCATCTGAATGTGGTCTAGGTATGCCTAGCATTGAGATTCGTCAATATATGCTTCGCATCGGATTCCTGGATGTGTCGCGAACCGTATGATGTGGCCGCCTTCTGGAAGGAAGACGCCCGTAAGAGTTCCCCATCCCTGAGAAGTGTGCACTCGGCCGAGGAGGAGGCACACCGTTTACCCAAAGTCGAGTGCTCCTTCTATCGTGAATGCCAAGGTGCCCTGAAACTCCTCTTACGGGCGTTGGATGGCCTCTCCAACGTCCAGACGTTGTCTCGTAAGTCATTATATCAGGTAGTTAGTTAGGGTGGGGGCGTTAGTGATGATTTGATTGACGAGCTCTGTCTTACGAAGCAGGAGGCTCGCTCGATATGGCCTTGGGCGCCCGGGTTGAAATGCCTCAATAACAATGAGGCATCACTCACCTGGCTGGTGATGCGTGGGGCCCTTTGGGTCGCCAAAAGACTTTGCTTAGCGGGCTTGGAGAAATATCCAAACTGCTGCCGCTGTACTGGGGAAGTCGAGACCATTGGTCCGCCTTTTTTCATTGCATGGTGGTAGCACCGCTGTGCAAGTATGTTGAAGGCCTCATGGTTCGCATGCTGTCTGGAAAGTTCTTTGTCCTTGAGGCCGCTTCTGTTTGTAGCAATGTGGCTCCGCCGTTGACGAGGGCTGAACACTATGTGTTCTTATGCTTGCTAGGTGTTATGAGAGTCGTTTTTTTGTACGACACGTCAGAAGGGATTCTATGGAGGCGAGAAGTTTACCTCTTCCCAACTGATCTTGTACTTTAAGCATCAGCTTAAAGTCAAGATTAGGTCGGAAAGGGGGCGACTCTCTTCATCTGAATTCGGCATAAGGTGGGTGAATCTTGCGCGCTTGTGTCGTGTGAAAGGGGATGACCTGGAGTGGCACTTTGATGCCGGTTAGGCATCAGAATATTGCTTTAGCTGGGTTGAACACGGGCAGCCCACCCCAAAATTAGGTTAGCTTAGGTTTTGTTTTTGATTCTTTAGTTTCATTTTCCAGTAAACTTAGCTAGGGTATATATGCTCATTGGCCTCTTTTATTTCTGTCCCTATTTTTCTTTACGTTTAATTTCCCATCCCCTCCCTCGTTAGGTGGTCAGTGACGTCAGTTCTCTGGTGGATGCGGAGCGTTTTTTCGTTTCGGGTGTGATTTTTCGTATCTGTTGTTGTCTGAATGAGTGCATGTCTGTGTGAGTGCTTGAGATGAATGAATGGTTTTATTTTTATAGTCCCGCATTAATTTCGGTTAACTGATGTTTCTGCTACATTTAGTGATTTTGGGGGTTTTATTACTAACACGATTTTGTTTAGTTTCTTGTAAATAGTTATTTGTCTCATATTGTAATTACTCATTGGGGTTACTTTTTAAAATTTTAAATTATTATTTTATTCCACTCCCCCCACAGACGATAAATTGTACATATGGGGTCTAGTTAGTATTTTCATAGTCATTGAAGTATTATGGTGGGTGTTGTAAGAAAGGTAAGTAAGAATGTGTTGTTTTGGTGTAAGAATTATTGTTAGTATGATTGGGTTAGCGTTTGTGGCTAGCTAAGTTTAGAAGTTAAGACAGAAGACCGACCTTTTCCCCATTCCCCACTTCGGCCTTGTGCCACATTTTCTGTTAATATACAGAAATAAATAATCTCTTTTCGGGAGTACTCTGTAGGAAAGACATGTTCGCACTCGTTTTGAACTCCGAGGTAAGTCATGTCTTTCGTCACATCTTTCTACTTTCATTATAGGACGAATTTCAAAATTTTATCTGGTTGAAGCGGGTAAGTTAACAATATAGTTTCAAAAATTTCGTTATTACCATTGATTTCATGGTATTTGATTCCTACATGCGGGTATACGAGAACTTATTTTATGCGGTAGATATAACTATGCTTACCTAACCAACACAATCACGATTTAGAGCCGTTCTACCTCGTTTATATATAAGTCACCATTTAATGATTTGCTCGCATCCAAACTATTCTGATTTATACCACCGTCAACAATGTAGCGTTTCTAATATCTGGTCGACAATATTACAATTATTTAGTTGATACTCTATCGTGGCGCTGGGAGGCCTCGCTGGGAATTCCGTTGCTAATAATTTTAAGTGCTGTGAGAAGCTTACTTTGTAACGTGATCCGTCTGTCGGCAGTATCCAATAATGTTTATTTATGTTATGGACACTAAACAATCGAAGACCAAGCTCACGGATATTATATTATACATTCCAGGCTTATGTGTGAGTGAAAAAAAAGAAGAGAAGAAACTAGAGGTGTTATCTTCGAGCGAATAAATCAATGGAATATTATGCTTCCACACACATATGCTTATACGTTTATATATATATATATATATATATATATATATATATATATATATATATATATATATATATATATATATATATATGTGTATATATATGTGTGTGTGGGTGGGTGGGCTGAAATTTTATCGCCCACAATCGCTTGAGAAAACCAGTTTAATGGTCAGAGTTTAATCACAACAGGAAACACCAGTATATATATATATATATATATATATATTTAAAGACATTTATATTATGTTTAACGTTCTTTTTATAGATACAAGTATTTAAGCAAATGCTCTGTTTTATTGTATCTATAAAAAGAACGTTAAACATAATATAAATGTCTTTAAATAAATTGTCGGACTGTGTCCAATTCTAAATATATATATATATATATATAT
>OZ038496.1:33779897-33814897 GCA_964036315.1 Acanthosepion esculentum | reverse complement strand
ATATATATATATTATAATATATATATATAATAATAATATATATATTATTGTTCTGAAAAGAATTATTTTAGTAATTGTCTATATTTTTGGGATGAGGGGTTTTCACTATGGATTTCGTTAATCGGACTGACTTCCTCATCTTGGTTGCTTTCGGCCGTCTGATCCTCCGGCCTTCTTCAGGTGCATCTCGAACTCGGGAACCGTCGGTCTGGAATTTCGGGGGTACCATGTTCTCGTTCCATTAAGGCCATCGCTGCTACTGCTTGACGCCATCGTTGCTGCTGCTGTGCTTCTATTTTCGTTGTCACTGCTCTTGTTTGTCGCTGCCACTGCCTTTGCTCGGGATTGAACTCAGAACATCGGGAGAACTTGCAATCACTGTTTCAACGTCCTAGTCGCCTCGGCCATGTGTCACTGGGACGATCGTGTATGAATTTTTGGTATATTTAAACCTAAGTTGTTATTCTAGGTTCTCTCTTACGATTAGGGGTGCCCAAATCGTGTTCAGTTCTATACTTGGTCTGCTCAGGGGGTTGTTATGTCCTAGCATGTGAGCTGTTTCTTTGAGTTTTCTCACTTTCCAGTGGGGCTCACTGTTTATTATTTTAACTTCATCCCAGAGAGGGCGATGGTCACCCTTTTCCTTCCATACATGGTAGGCTATACCCGACTTTTCCGTCTCCCCTCTAGTCACTGCTTTTCGATGTTCATCCACCCTTACTTTAAGGGGGCGGCATGTTTCGCCCTTGTAAACCTTGCCGCAGCTGCATGGGATGGAATATATGCAGTTCTTGGTCTGGTTCTTCTCTATGGGTGGCTTTACTCGGACTAGGTGTCTTCTCAGTGTTGATTCACTTTTGAATACCGTCCTGATGTTGTAAGGGGCACATACTTTTTGAATTTTTTCTGAGACGCCTCGCATGTATGGTAAGCAGACCGTTGGAGGTTTTTGCGAGTCATTTTCTTCCCTTACTCTATTGTTCCCTTTGGTGGACAGTATGCTATCGGGGTAGTTGTTACGTCGAAGGGTATTTTTTAGCCTGGTCATTTCTTGGTGGTACGTGTGGGAATCGCTACTTATTGTCTGTGCTCGATGTTGTAAACTGCGTACGATTCCATGTTTGACACTGTATGGGTGATGGGAGTTGAAGTTTAGGTATTGTCCGGTGAAAGTGGGTTTGCGATACACTGATGTCTTGAACCCACACTCTGTGCGTGTTATGAGAACATCCAGGAAGGCCAGTTGGTTATCTCTTTCCTTCTCCATTGTGAACTGTATGGATGGTCGTATTGTGTTCACATGCTCCAGTAGTACCTGGACGTCTTCCTGGTGAGGCCAGAGTACGAAGGTGTCATCAACGTATCTGAGCCACATAGTTGGCTTTAAGGGAGCTGAACCTAAGGCCATGTCTTCGAAGTACTCCATGTATATATTCGCCATTACCGGTGACAACGGCGAACCCATAGCCAAACCTTCCACTTGTCGATATATGTCAGTACCCATTCTGAAGTAGGAAGATTCCATGCAGAAGGTCAGCATTTCCATTATGTTTGGCTACCTAGTCCGAGTAAAGCCACCCATAGAGAAGAACCAGACCAAGAACTGCATATATTCCATCCCATGCAGCTGCGGCAAGGTTTACAAGGGCGAAACATGCCGCCCCCTTAAAGTAAGGGTGGATGAACATCGAAAAGCAGTGACTAGAGGGGAGACGGAAAAGTCGGGTATAGCCTACCATGTATGGAAGGAAAAGGGTGACCATCGCCCTCTCTGGGATGAAGTTAAAATAATAAACAGTGAGCCCCACTGGAAAGTGAGAAAACTCAAAGAAACAGCTCACATGCTAGGACATAACAACCCCCTGAGCAGACCAAGTATAGAACTGAACACGATTTGGGCACCCCTAATCGTAAGAGAGAACCTAGAATAACAACTTAGGTTTAAATATACCAAAAATTCATACACGACCGTCCCAGTGACACATGGCCGAGGCGACTAGGACGTTGAAACAGTGATTGCAAGTTCTCCCGATGTTCTGAGTTCAATCCCGAGCAAAGGCAGTGGCAGCGACAAACAAGAGCAGTGACAACGATAATAGAAGCACAGCAGCAGCAACGATGGCGTCAAGCAGTAGTAGCAGCAGCGATGGCCTTAATGGAACGAGAACATGGTACCCCCGTAACAATAAAGGGTTGGGTTCGAAATTCCAGACCGACGGTTCCCGAGTTCGAGATGCACCTGAAGAAGGCCGGAGGATCAGACGGCCGAAACGTTGTGAGGAAAGCAACCAAGATGAGGAAATCAGTCCGATTAACGAAATCCATAGAATTATTTTAATATATATATTTTATATATATATATATATATATATATATATATATATATTATTATTATTATTATTATTGCTGTCATCATAATCATCACCACCGCCACCACGAGAATAATATCCTATTATTATGATGATTATGATTATTATTATTATTATTATTGTCACATGAAGAAGAAAAAGCCAATCACAATGTGAACAACCAAAAAGCGAAAATGAATATGTAGATAGATAGATAGATAGATCAGACAGAAAGAGAGAAAGAAAGAAAGAAAGAAAGAAAGAATAAAAGAAAGAAAGAGAGAGATCAGTATAGCTTACTATTTCGTGTGCCGTTATACCACTCCTTTAAAATTAAAAAAAATTACTTACTGTAAATGAATATACTTTTATTTATTACTTTTCAACGGCCTTCGCAATTCTGTGGCCCAAGTTCACTCCTCATGTGTTAAAATGTTTTTTTAAATTTTCTTTTTCTCTATATCAGAGGTTTTTCTTTGACTCTGTTACTGACACGCGCACGTCAACTTTCGTTCACGTGTCTTCAAATGTACACTTCCAATACGCAACAGACGCGTGCAAGTTTACGCTCTCACACGACCACACAAACGAATCACGGCCCATATAATTGTTTTCCATGGAAAATTTTTCATCGTGTATTTTTGGTGTGTATTATTTATTTATTAACAGTTTTTTTTTTCATAATTATTATAATTATTACTTGTCATTATTGTTATATACATACATACATACATACTTATATATATATATATATATATATATATATATATATATATATATATATACATACATATATAGAGAGAGAGAGATATAGATATAGATATATATATACATGTATATTATATTTCAAATAAATTATTTAGTTAATTTGTATTATTTAAATTTAATTTTAGTCATATTATGTGATTCTAATATTTTTATATACCACAAGCACACACACGCATTCTGAGATATATATATATATATATCAGTATGTATATGTGATTCCAACATCTATATATATCAAAATTTAAATTAGATATTTGCTAAAATTCATTTCGATGAATTTGATTTGTTTGTCAAAATATATATATATATATATATCAATATATAATTTTTCATCTAGGCATAATTTGTTCAATTTTTAGTACTTTTTTATTTCCCATTTGCTTTTTTTTCTTCTATATTAATATTATTTGATACAGTTGTTTTATTTATCATATTATTTGTTAAATATTTATTATCATATGGACAGTTATTTTTATTTTGACAAGTTCATTTGTTGTTATTATACTGATTTGAATTATTGCAATTGTTATTGTTTTTATTTAATATTTTCTATTTTTATAACGTTTTATTATTATTATTCTTATATGTGAAAGTTATTGTTATTGTGCTTTTCAATCATATTTTATTTTGGTATTATAATAGTGATTTTCTACAATACTTAATAATATGTAATTCTTCTTCTTCAATGTTTATGTGTTGTTTAGCAAAATCTAACTCTTTTTTTAATATATTTTCGGTAATTGACGGATAAAAAATTTTGATCTCTACTTATAGTGTAGTTATTTTTGTTTGTAATATTTTGTTCAAACAATTTATGGTTTCTTTTCTATTATTCCATTGATTTATACTTAATATTTTTCTTAATTTTGAACATTTCTTTTATTATTATTTGTTTGCTATATTACTTTGTGTAGCATTTAATAATTTATATGTAGGCTTATTAAAAAATATATTTGTGATCTTTTAATATAATAAATGGTTCTACTTTGGTTAACTGTTTTATTCTGTTATCCAATTTTAATTTTGTTGCTCTAATTTTGCTTCTTCATATATATTAAATTGTTAGTGGTTTTATAAAATTTATGTAACCTTTTTTCGATTAGTTTATCAATAGGATCCATTTAATATATTGTTCTTGATTTATCTGTTTGAATAAATAGATTATTTGACATTGCATTTAATTTTTTGCAGATTAAATTTGGTTGGAAAGCTTGGAGACAGAGCTCCACAAGCGAGTAGTGCGAGAAAGAAACTGTTGGCATAGAACATCGAGCCAGCTCAACTGTAAATTGATATCTGTAAGCCAGCCTATTACTGAGTTACTAATTTTTTTAAAGTATAGGTACCTTAGCGAATAGCTCATTCGAATAATTATGAAAGTATTTATAGAAAAGACAGAGAGGCAATCGTACGGCGGTTGGAAAGAAACTGAAGCTGAGACGCTAGATCAGGACCAATAATATTGCTGATTCTTCTTTGGATTTTATCAAGGAACACAAGGTAAATAGCAGGGGCACAGGACCATATGTGGAAATAATATTCTAAGCATGGACGACTATAGTAGGAGTGATATTAATTAAGAGTCCAACACTTTTTCTTTGTATTGAACAATAATCTCCTGTTTCTTAATACTTAGCTTTTGGAAGGCATACGCCTTCCGATTTCGGTGTCATATTGTTTATTCTTTGTTAAATCACTTCACAGATTTTTAAGCGTCTGTACTTGTTTGACATTGCAATCTGCAATTCCTAGGGCGCATCTTGGGCATTTTTTTTTTCTTATTAGACTTACAATTGATGGTAACTTCTTTGTTTTCGTTTTCTCAAAACAAAAAACTGCCAACAATAAGAAATTGATAAATAAGACACACTTTACGCGGATAGAAAAATCAAAGAATTTTCCACTTGCAGAATTATACTGATGACAAAGAAGCAGAGTTATACAATTCCGTATTATGCCAGATAGAATTTGATTTCGATTTCACACACGATTAAAGGAACGGTTGATTGAGAGTACTCCCGACCGACGAACGCAGAAGTTCTTTCACTAAGAACTGCATCCAGTTCGCGACATCAGATCTGCATCCAGTTTGCAATCTTTGGAAAGGCAAGCCTAAATGGTGTTCCTATAAAATAAACAGGAACGAGAATAATAGTTCGAAGCACTTAAGGAATAATGATAATACGTTAGCTAAAACTTCCAGGCAATATTTATTTTTCATTAAACGTTAAAGTATTGCTTATCTTTGTCTAAATGCTATCAGAAAAAAAAGCAACATTTTTGTTTTTATCTCTGATTAACTGTGGTGTGGTACTTACGTTAAATAATTTATTATTTTTTGATACCTCATCGAAGGTAAGGCGTCATCTGCTTTTGTATATGGCGTTTGATTTCCACCCAGTGACTAGTGATATCTTCGTAATTGTGCCTGGGTTGCGAAAAATCTGTCCGTCGAAATACCAGATGAGAGATACTGGCAAGAAAATAATAGTTTCAGCTTAAGTCAACATCCAACTAATAATGAATCTTTGGGAAAAATGACATTGGCGATGTTGCTGTAAATATTAGAAACGGTTTAGAAAGAGATTTGTCAAAACAAATACAATGACATAATAATATACTATTTGTCCAGTAGACATTATATATATATATATATATATATATATATATATATATATATATATATATATATATATGTATTGCCTTCCTCTCTCTCTATATATATATATGTGTGTATTGACTTCCTCTCTCTCTCTCTCTCTATATATATATATATATATATATATATATATATGTGTGTGTGTATTGCCTTCCTCAATATATATATATATATATATATATATATATATATATATATATATATATGTGTGTGTGTGTGTTGTGGAAGGCACGGTGGAAGGCTCGGATTGAGGAATCGGAGAGCCGAGTTGGAGTTCCAGTCGAATTTATTATATTCACTTACGTGCTAATAGACTTGGGAAAGCTATTCATCCATTCAGCCAGCTATGGGTAAATACCAGGACTGACTGGGTTATATAGCCTTGGATGGCAACTTGTCTAGGAGAAGGACAACTCCGAATTTAAAACCTGCAAAGAGTCATTTAGGGACCTTATGGCACTTCGAAAAATGTGGTTGGTTCTACACACTCTTTAGCACTATAATGAAATCATAGATGCTGGTGTCGAATACGACGGGAGAGTTCACCATATATATTGAGAGATGTTTCGCTGAATAATTTAGACAAGTTTTGTCTACTTATTCTCAATATCATTATCACGGACAATCATTTTGGTGCCATTATTAAAGGAAGAGGGGAAATTATCGTGTCGATACATATTATTTTATTCCAAGTAGCCCAATGTTATCATAAGGGTGTTATTTATTCCAAAACAAATATTGTAGTCTTCACCTTTTTCAAAGACAAAATTTCTGTGTTCATTTTTTTTTTTTTTACTTATGAAGTGAATAACGGTGTGCTGCGACCTGTGTTATTGAATTGTGTAACGGTTCTGGAGAAGCAACTGATTTCTGTCGAGAGTATGTATATATATATATATATATATATATATATATATATATAGGTAACCATACTCGTGTCGAAAAACCTTCGAATTCTTGATTTAACATTAGCCAAATCAATCTCGAAAGGTTTTAAAAAAGAAAGAGCCAGGAACATGAAAGTCTGTCGAAAATAATCGCACAGATACAGGTTCAAGGCCCAAATAAAAAAAAAACGATACGAGTAAACAACTAACTAAAGAGCTCGATACAAACGCAGAACAGACCTAGTCAAACCTAATGAGCCAGACAAACCTACCAAGGTTTCACTTAGGCAGATCGTCAGGGTCAGCTGGCCCTGAAGATCTGCCTAAGTGAAACTTTGGTAGGTTTGTCTGGCTCATTAGGTTTGACTATATATATATATATATATATATATATATATGTATAAATACTTAAACGTTAATTTTGGTAGATAGCCATATTTGCATAGACACATCCTTTATTTATTAAATAGTATATTTAGTTATTTAATTTCGTCTTCTATTCTGAATATTTCAGAAATCTTATCAAAGAAAAGTATACGTCTCTAAAGGTTCGAATCCTGCCTTAGAGCGCATGTTTTTCTTTACAGATATTCCCACCATTTCTTTAGAAATTGCATTGTGTCTATTATATATATATATATATATATATATATATATATATATATATATATATATATATATATATATATATATATATGTAAGGCAGGAAATGTTTGTGTGTGTAACGAATGCACGGCCGCAATTTTCGACAGATTTGCACCAAAATTTACATGTAGATGCTCCAAGTTAGCGGGAAGGCCAAAACCGACTTTGCATTTCCCAACTCCAATCGATAGTGGAAATAATCGATTTTTTCATGCTTCTACGGCAGTTTTCATGTAGTTTGCGGCCATTTTCTACTGGCCAGAGTGAGCTGGCTGCCACGAATAGGCAGGAAGATTCTATTGGCCAGCGTGAGAGCCAACAGCTGACTGACACGAATGTTAACTAGCATGCTAGCATGCAAAAAAATCGATAGCTGCATTCGTCACAAGTGGGAAAAATTTAAATCTGCATGGGACTTTACTCCAATTGGCTCATTCGCTTGCTTAAACTCAACGTTGATTCTGATTCCGCAGAACTGGGTTGGATGTGAAAAAGTATTTGTTGTTAACATTCTTTCTTCATTCGTTTTTTCCAGTTATGAGTCCTTTTTTTAAAGCTGATCGTTTTGTGTTCATTTTGTTTAGTTCGTTTTTCGTAACAGATTTAATGTTTAGTATAGAGCTTAGAAAAAATTCACAATGTGAGATAGGCAAGAAGTAAGGAATGTTGCAACATCATCACGGCAAAGGGAACTCCTTTAAGGCAAGGAAGGGCAAAAATATTTTAAGTGATAGCGATTGCTGTATGAGTCGTACGATTTTTGAATCAAGCACGGGCAACGCCGGGCCGTGCTGCTAGTATATATATATATATATATATATATATATATATATATATATATATATATATGTGTGTGTGTGTGTGTGTGAGTGGAAAAATATGGTTTCCCTTTAATTATATTAGTAAACTAAACAGGAAATATCAAATCCATGTCTTCGCCACTTTTAACAATTATTTTAAGCAATAAATATTTCACTTTAAGAAAACAAAGAAATGCGCCTTTCAAAAACGTTATATTTTTCTAAACAGTACACACGCATATATATATATATATATATATATATATATATATATATATATATATATATATACATATAAGAAGGCTTCCACTCGTCGTGATCTTGACAGCGAGTATTTGTCATACCACGTACACAGATCCGACTAATCCTAATTGTCTTTGTATAGCATTGGTTAGGAAGAAGTTCTAATCAAAATATCTACACTGAAAACAACGTTGTTTGGGTGTACATCAGTGATTCGTAACCGCCGTACCGCGACACACTAGTTGTACCGCAAAATATTCCCACGGCCTAGATATATATGACCAAACACTGAAGAAATCTCGAAAAAAAGAACACCAGACCGTGATCTCACACTAAATAAGCTGCACACATGGTTGAATAGAAGCATTGAAATAAAGTACGTTCATATTTGTGTGAGTATTATGTTTAATCTCTGTTTTTAGTTCCTAACATTTGAATGTATACTCTTTTAAAATATTTGCTAAGTGTGCCCTGATATGTTCCTTTACTCCTAGGTGTGCCGTTCCTTAAAAAGTGTGAGAAACACTGGTGTATCTCTTATCACCATAACAATGTGTTATTTTCGTGAACACGTGGAGAAATTTAGGAGAATTTCGGGTGTAAATTTGGCAGTTTTGTTTGACACGTGAACACGTGAGGAGTTTTAGATTATGAGATTATGTAGAATAGATAACGTCTGAGCCTAGACTTGAGGAGGTTAAAATGGTAGTGATCGGGAAAGCATCCTCTCAGGACTCTGATCGACAAAATATCAATTCCATAGAAGATTTTAGTGGATACCCGTATTTAACTAGACGCTCTGTTTTGTTTTCAACAGTATTTATTTCGTCTAGCTGCTTGCGCATTCGAAAAATCTTATTAAATTAAAATATACACTTAAGCAGAATTCGAATCTATATCCCTGCCAGACCCGGTGTGCTTTAACCGCTTGGCTACAAAGCGCTTCACAAACAAACAAAAACTAATGTTTAAAGTAATAATAATGTGTCGGATTAAAAATACACTCCATTGGTTCTTTAGAAATTGCTTTGTTTACGTTTCGGATGCAAAACTGAGCAGAGAAATCTGAACGATGAGTGTACCCTCAAATAAAAATAGAAGCTTGCTTGATTGAGAACGTCTTCGTAACCGAGTGGATGAACCACGCCGGATCAGACGATGTTTTTTAGTTAATACAAGGTACCCCACAAAAAAAAAACGGAAACTTTAGATCTACTATATGATGAAAAAATATTAACTAATATTACTAATTAATTCGTCGGGTCTAGATGAATCCTCAACAAGATGCAGAAAACACTGGACGGCCGTTTCGTCCTATTTTGGGGCACACCAGCAGTGCGCATCCACTACCAAGAATCAAACCCGAACCGTTACGATATGGACCAACGGGCCTCGGTGATGGAGAGGTAACAAAGCAGACTGGATATAGCGCCAGCTCCTCACAAGTTCCGTCGTGTGACTCGTCCGAATCTATACCAACGGACTGTGCCCCCATGAGTCACGTCTTCTATCCCCAGGCCGCTACATCCGGAGCGTTAGAAGCCTGTTCAAGCAGTGAGATATATTAAATAATTTAGTTTGAACACCATATCTAACATTTTTATTTTTGTCCTGTTTTAAGATACTAAAATTCTATCCTTTGCTTTTGTTTCAAATAACTGTAACAAAAATTCCAACAATTAAATAATCTTTACCAAATTTCTTGTTTTTTTTTTAGTTTTTTTTATTGTTTGTTTTTTTTTTGTTTTTTTTTTGTGGGAACACCCCGTATGTGTGTGGATATATAGTACAGCCAATGTCATCCAAATTTTTTATACACTATTTACATTATTCGGACGATTATCCTCATCTTTGTTGTCATATTTATTACAACGTTTCGGCCGATGTACGCTCCGGCCGTCTTCAGGTGGTTGGAATGTCGAACTGAACCCTTTATTTCGCTCGTTGGGGTAGACTCTTCTAGTTCCACGTGCCATGTCTAATGGATGTCAGTTATCAATTAAGGGACACATGGCAAAGTGTTGTGAGTGTGTTTTTATATTATGTATATTATAAAGAAATGCACAACCCCTACTGGCTCGAATAAAAAAAAATCACATTAATTATCTACGACCAAAAATTTAAAACAGCTCACCTTATACTCAAAAATAATAACAAAGCTAAGTCAGCAAAGTCAAAATTACAACCAACAAACATTATCTGAGTTCAAATGTCCCTGATGGAAGTGAGTTCCTGATCAATCCCAATTTATAATTACATCGGTCACACGACTACATGCCTATCCAGACGCCTTACATTACACCTATCTGATTAAAGTTCTATTAGAATCCATTTAAACACACACACAAACTTACCAGAATCCACCCGAAACATACTAGTAGAAAATACAAATATAATAATCTCATCCACTTGTCAAAAAAGATTAAAAATAATGGAAGACTTAATAATAAAAAAAACGAAAAAGCCGACACTTAATATTATTAACTATGAACACGGCCACAATGTGCTAACTGTGTTCGGAAAATAAAACATGCCCTAAAAACATGCACACAACGCACACATTCAATAAAATTGAATAAATAAAATCATCCTTGATAATGGCATAAAGTATAGCCGAAAGCGCTCGGAATTATAGAACATTTGGACAGTTTCTACACACTCTGTGTCCCAAACGGGAAGCATTTGTTCGAACACAAAAAATAAAATAAAAAATTTAATTGTAGTACCTTGTTTGTCGTTTAAAATGAAACATGCAAGCACACACACACACACACACACACACACACACACACACACACAAATATATATATATATATATATATATATATATATATATATATATATATATATATATATGACCAAGGGAATTCAGAGCAGCATGAATCCATACAGCCTTTATCTTAATTAACAACTTAAAAGAGACTGTTTGGGCAACACAAGGACTGACCAACATTTATGATAAAAATTTAGAAACATTAAAAAAACAAATGAAAATTACAGATAAAGTTCATTTCCTCCATCAAGTCATTCATTTCTGTAGTTCACTGCTACTCACAATCAGAATGTCTTTTATCCTGATGGTGATGGCCACCATGCTGGCGAGGAATCTAAATGAAATAATAAAAAGAAAACATTAATATACAACCCAGTGTGTCTGAAAATTTTAATTTTTTAATATTCTTTATTGTTCAAAACATATATATATATATATATATATATATATATATATATATATATATATATATATATGGGTGCTAGGTACTAAAACGCTATGATGATTTGTACATGTGTGGACATAGGTGTGTCCATGTGTCCGAACTACCTGCTTCATCTATCGTTTCCTTGATCGACTAGCGACCAGCTGTCCCTCTTCATAAAAGAACTCTTTTTTGCCTCATTCCACCGTTCTTCTGTGCGTGCATCCCCTACAACCGTCCACCCATCCAAGCAGTCAGCCAGCCCATCTACTCAGACAATATATGTGCTGATTAAAACCGTCCCAATTTGGATGAAGAATCAATCGCCCAAAGCTGAACAGCGTTCCATTGTGCGAATTGCGTATCGATCTCTGCTATCGTGATATTGAACCACGGCACGTTTTTAGCGTGATAGGTTGTGTGGGTGTTTAACGTTGGTGGGTGGGTGGTTCTGAGGTTAGATGAGGCCTCTGTGTACTGCTTAAAATGAGCGAACCCCTACATCATTACACAAGAACCGACGGCGAAGGAAAAATCTACAAATTAATCAGTCGTGAAACCTTAGACTTACAATGAAGTTCTCACGGCCAATATTTTCACTGTTGTTACAATTCTTCTTTCTCGTGCCTTTGTTGCATTGCTCTTTTCTTCTCTTTCTTAGTCGGCGCTCACCTCATCTCTCTCTCTCTCTCTCTCTCTCCCTCCTTTTTATCCAGACGCGGAATTAATCCAAACTGAACACATATATTACAAACTGGTTGAAAACAATCTGCGCCGACATGTACTGAATTGAAGATGGGTTTGCACCCGACTTATCGAATAACTACGCTTTTATTTTCGAGCCAATCTTTTAAGGTCCACAGTGCTCTTCCCATGAAATACCACGCCCACAGCACGAATGAAGTCGGGCTTTTCAACGTTCAAAAAACCGCTTAAATGGTAAACAGTCAAACAAACATTGTTTCAATAAAAAAAAAAATACAGATATGCTTTTAATATTTCAAAGTCGGAAATCGACGTGCCGAGTTCAAATTCCGGTCGATTTTGTTGTTCATCTTTGCAAACATATCTTTGAAGAAAGTTGGGAATCTATCTCTTTTACACCATGACGATCATAGCTCTCCACTATTTCCTGTGTTTTATATCTCTTACGTAAGTTTATTTTTTCGCCTCTATCTTGCCCTCTGTCTGTCCCGTGATTATCAGATTTTCTAAGCCCTCCTTCCTCATTATGTGCCCCAGAAACGTCAACTGTCTCTTCCTGATGGTAAGTATCAGTTTCCTTTTTGTTTCGTCGTTGGTCACATGTTCGGCCCACTGTATCCTCTGCATCCTTCTTCAGAACCATATTTCTGTTACTTCAAGTCTTCTGTTCATCTTTAAGGAGATCATCTTTCACTCACTGCCATAAAAGAGAGTAGGTATCAAGTAGCATTTGAGTAATCTTCTCGCTACTCTGCTTAGCTTTTGGTATGCTTTCTTGGCTAACCCAATCTTCGGAACTTTGCAAATCGCCGTCTTGTAACGTATTAAATACGTTTCACTGTAACGTTGAACATGTGTTAGCTTGTAACTTTGAAAATACGTTCCCTTGTAACGTTTCAAATACGTAGAATTGTAAAGTTCCAAATGCTTTGCCTTATAACTTTGCAGATGGCTGCTGTTGTGGTGTACTCCCTCTAAAAGTCTATGTTGGACTCTTCCGTCTACTATAAGACTAGTAGGAGAGAAGGCCTTGAGGGAACAGTCGAATAGATTGTTCAACTGTCGAACTTTCTGCTTTGAGCCGAGAGGAACCAGGACGAGGCTTTGCCGAAGGGCAAAGTTTCGTCTGTAAAGGTAGACAGGCCCTGAACCAGTTTATACGGGTTCTAAGGGAATATTTTTGGCCGAGCCTACGGGCTCGGAGAATTCACGGTTAACTCGTGGGGTGGGGGGGCTGTTAAATATTAACAGTCGAATAGATTGTTCAACTGTCGAACTCTCTGCCGAGGCAGAGAGGAACCCGGACGAGGCTTTGCCGAAGGACAGAGTTTCGTCCGTGAAGATATACAGATCCTGAACCCGTTTATACGGGTTCTAAGGGAATATTTTTGGCCGAGCCTACGGACTCGGAGAGCCCACGGTAAACTCGGCCTCGTGCCACATACATCCTTCGTGGAATGGGCTGTTAAATATAACAGTCGAATAGATGGAACGCTGGGTCATCCGACACACACTCACTAGTCGTGTAATACTCTTCTGTTGAACTTATTGTTTAATATATGCTATATCTGTAACACTTATTTCTTTAACCATTTACTTGATCATAACAGCTGCCTTGTAACGTTTTAAATATGTTGCATTGTAAAGTTGCAAATGCTTTGTCTTATAACTTCGCAAATGACTGCCTTGTAACATTTTAAATACGTTGCATTGTAACGCTGCACATGTTAGCTTGTAACTTTGCAAATTCGTTGTCTCGTAACGTCTCAAATACGTTGCATTGTAAAGTTACACATGCTTTTCGTAATTACTTTGCAAATGGCCCTCCTTGTAACATTTTAAATGCGTTACATTGTAAAGTTGCACATATGTTAGCTTGTAACTTTGCAAATACCTTGTCTTGTAACGTTTCAAATACGATGTGCTTTAAAATTGCAAATGCTTTGCCTTATTACTTTGAGATTTGCTGCCTTGTAACGTTTTAAATACGTTGCATTGTAACGTTGCACATATATTAGCTTTTAACTTTGAAAATAAGTTGCATCTAATTTAGTGTGGTTTTTGAAAATTTCAGTTTAGTGAAAGATGGTTGTGCATTGCAAGAAATTGCAAGATAATGTATTTGATTTGAGACTTGTTTCAAAATTCTTTTGCAACTGAAATACTTCACCGTAGCTAGAGAATGGATGACTATCATTTTGTTTCTTTTTTCTGCGTTTTTTTTTTTTTTTCATTTTTCATGCCAAATCTATTAAATGAAAAAAAGTTCTTCTCCAGCATGGTGGAAATATTTTTCGAAAAGCATAAATTGTTTCTCTTCTTTTATTTATTTTTTTCACAGAATTTTTCCGAAAGTTTTCTCCAAGTGGAGAAACTCATACGAACACGATCTTTTCTTTTAAGGTAAATATACAGTAGAATCCCTGAAAACCGGACTAAGAAGACCTTCCGGATATGAGGAATTGGTTAAAAAGTCCGCATATGAGGGATTCCGGATATGAGAGATTCCGGATATGAGGGATTCCGGATATGAGGGATTCCGGATATGAGGAATTGGTTACAAAGTCCAGATATGAGGGGTTATATTTAGATTAACATAAAAGAACTGAAATGAGGTTTAACATTTATTTTCACTGTTTTATAATAAACAAAATACGCTAATGGTGAGTGAAATATGATTGAGTTGAAAAAAGAAATAAATTATGCAGTTTTAATAAAAATCCATTAAATTAAGTCTGCCACGTATGCAAAACAAATAATATAACGAGGATTTTTTAATCGCTGTTGCATGATGATTCTTTCTCTTCTAATGTCATTCTCAACTTTTTCTGCATTTCGTTTTGCTTTTGTTCTTGAAATTTTTTAAACGAAAGATACTTAATTCTGCGTGCGTTATTGCAATCGTCAGAGCTGAATGCTGACTTTCTTTCCATAAAACTAACAACCTTTTCAATAGCTTTTTCAATTTCAGTCCAGGTTTCATCACAAACATGTTTGTTTTTATTTCCTTGTTCATTGTGAACGCTAGAGAATAGTGTCTTTGGAAGATTTTATATTATACAATGTTGACTTTCCTATGTTGAACTCAGCCATTAGTTACAATAAACCTTCACCAGCGTCTAGTCTGCTTAAAATTTTCATTTTTTGCGAAAACTCTAAAGTTGTACATTTCCTCATATTTACATCATCTTTTGTACGAATAAAAGCCATTAAGGTGAAATAATCATAAGCAATTATCCAAAGTAAATTTCCTGAAAAACAGAAATTTCAAATCGGTTACATATTACCGAAATAGTTCAAATATACACGTCAAAATAATAGCCAGATATGCGGGATTCCGGATATGAGGGATTCCGGATATGAGGGGTACCGGATATGAGGGGTTCTACTATATTTGATATTCTTCGTGCTATTTTTAATTATAAAATCATTTTTAACAGCATAGAAAGAAACGCTTATGTTGGAACAGATCTTTCACCGAGAACATATTTGTGAAGGCGTCATAAAACAATAAGAAAAATTATGTTATGACGAAAAGAATGCAATTTGGAGTCAACAAATGCAACGGCGTGAGATAGAGTTTGGATATCATGGTGGCCAGTTCTGTTACCTTCTAGAAACGTTGTATTGCAACATATATTTACTTCGTCTCATATAGCGATGTAGACATGGTACCAAATGGAATGTGGAATCGAACTCGCTAGGCAGTCCTTATTGATCTTGCAAGACAAGCTTGATACCCATTACACCACATCGTAGTGTACTCGCTTTCTCTAATGTAAGGTTAAAAAAAATCAAAAGAGAGTTCATATCAGAAAAAATAATTTTAATATAGCACAATATATATAAAATATATAATATGATAAATGTCCTTGTTCTTACGAATAGAGTCCTGAATTTTGTATGTATATATATATATATATATATATGTTGGGAAATTGTATGACAA
This sequence comes from Acanthosepion esculentum, assembly GCA_964036315.1. Taxonomy (NCBI): domain Eukaryota; kingdom Metazoa; phylum Mollusca; class Cephalopoda; order Sepiida; family Sepiidae; genus Acanthosepion; species Acanthosepion esculentum. The sequence goes on along the minus strand of OZ038496.1, from coordinate 33,798,696 downwards.
AGTGGAAAAAGGTAACTTGCGACATATTTCGTCTTTCAGGACATCATCGGACTAAATTTATTATATATACGAGTGTATGTCAAAACTTATCTTCACTTTCACCATAACATATGATTAGTTTTATCACACTGACTTCTGCTCATATGTGCTTGTAGTTGGTACTGTTATGGTCACGTGATCGAAGTTTTGGCTTGATCGTGCCAGTTTTCTTGGTACTGTTACAGTGTAAACATGGCCGCTCCCCTAGCAGTGTACACCAAAAAGGTACAAAGAGCAATGTACATTTTTAGCTAAGTTCAGATCATTCGTATAGTAATTTTTGTTCGTCTGGGAATGAGATTATAGCCATTTTCTCTACCAGTTTACAATGTTTTTTTCTTATTTATTGTTATAGGCTAAAGTTGTTTTCTTTATTTTCCATGATATTTTTTATGTATTTTGGTTTTTGATTTTAATTTCTCATATATGTCTAGAATGCATTTCGGTGTTCGCGTATTTTAATATTGGTTAAGGATATTTTGTGTACGTAGTTTCTCTGATTCCAGGTTCCTTCATTTACTCATATGTATATTTTATCTTCGTTATCAGCTAATTTTACAGTGTCTTGGTATATTCTATTGTTTTACAAGCAATTGCCATTTAAGGGACATTGATGCTTTGTTCTCTAGTTAAGAGGTGGGTTTGATTTTTGCATGGACTTTGTTGTTTAGTGTTGCGTTATGCAACTGTAGTCGATTTTTACTGCATTTTTTATATATTGAGGAGAGTTCTTGATGAGGGAAGCGTTTGTGTATGTTCATAATGAATATTTTAATTATATTTGTTCTTACGTCTTTGTTGTATGGTGTGTTAAACCCTATGATGTTTCTTTTTCTGTTGATTTTGTTTTCTGTTGATTGCGCTGGATGTTGTGTATGTGAGTGTTGTCGAAAATTGGCTATATTTTAGAAGATATGGCTTAATTAATAGAATTGTCAGATAACCTGTGGTTAATTGATTGTGGGATCTCCTTGATTATTTTTGAAGTATGGTTGAAAGAGGTGTCTATATGGTCTGTTGTTGAGTTTTCTATATGGTTGATTTGTACCGTTTCTTAGGTTGCGTGTGACGTCTAGAGAATCTACTTGTTTTAAATTGTCAATCTATGTCAAACTCTATATATCTTTATGTTTGTTATTATTTTTCTGGTTTTGTTCGCTTGTTTTCATTTTTTATAAGTTACCGTTTCTTAGGATTACGAGGTCGTCAACACTGTAGGGATTTATATCATTTTCATCGATTATTCGTGTTTTGTCGATTATTCATGAACATGTAGTGATTGAATGATTATAATCTCACACAACAGTTCCATCATCACCTCCCACTGTATCCTCGAACATTCCACCTTCACTGTGTCTCTCCGGCCGTATTATAATGATTTTCGACAATGACTTTTAAATTCGTTTGTGCTTATTTGTTCCAGAGTTACCGGTATGATCTTATCTAGTATTGGTTCGGTTATTGAAGGGTGGATGTCTTTTGTATCCGCTTTTATAAATTTGTAAATATGTTTGTATATTTTTACTTTACGGAACCAATCTGTGGTTGTTGTTTTGTTTTTGTTTTTTGGTTTTTTTTCCACTTGTTTACTCCTAACTTCGACCTTAGTTTTGAGTTGATTATTTCTAGTATTATTTTACTTCAGTAATTATCGTTACTTTGCTTAACTTATAAAAGTAAAATAATACCGGACAGAATTAACTCGGTACTTAGGAGTAAACGATAGGAAAAAGAAAACACAAAATCAATTATAGACTGGTTTTTTAAACTAAAAATATTTACTATGTTACTTAAATTAAACCAGAACTAGAAATATATAATAAAACATGTAAATACATGCACTATATTCAATGCAGATAGTGTAAAATAATTGAGACAAAGACAATATCTTAAGTGAAACAAATAAGATAAACAACCCCCGAGAAGAAAACAACAATAGTAATAATAGTAATATAACTACTAATACTACTACTACAACAAATAATAATACTAATATAATAATAATAAAATAAAAAATACAGAAAAAACTAAAACCAATCAATCAATTAATTAACAATTAAATAATTGTTATGGTCCAGGTTAGGACCAAGGAAAAACAACACGAACACAAGAGTAGAAATAACGAAGATATATTACACGGAATAATAATACAAGATGTGGAAGGTGTTAGTATGACTGTCAGTCTGGTTTGGAGTGAACTATTATCGGCTCGACTCTATTCATCCACCTCTCTTGAGAAGCGTAGTATGCATAGCGTTAGGAAGAGTTAATTCTGTAGAATAAATAACAAACAAATTAATAAACTACGAATGCACACATTATGTTGTAACCTTTTGAAAAGGTTTCCGAATAATTCACTAAAATATCTTCCTGGCCGGGCGATTACGAATTAATTTTTTTCCTCAATATTTCTGTCCATGCTTTTAACAATAATTATTATTATTGTTGTAACCTAAGGAAGGTAACTGAATAGAATAATCAAACGAAGATTAGTAATGAACAATAATACTTAGGACAAAAACAACACATAAGATTTGCAAGCGGCGTGTAGAAGTAGTAGTCAACTGCTAGAAGTGAGTCAAATGAATTCCACAATAAATTTCTAACTGCAAGATATCTACCACCTGTCTCACGCGATCAGATGTGGCACAAGGCCGAATTTAATGTGGGATATCCGAGCCCAGAGCCCCGTAGACTCAGTATAAAACGGTGTCGGGTAGTTGTTTCCCGAGACGAGACTCTGCCCTTCGACGTAGCTTCGTCTGGGGATCCATTCTGCCCGGAAGCAGAGAGTTTGACCAGCACAGTTACGTCTTCTATTTCTTAAACGGTGCTGAGTGATGTTCATATCAGTGTTTATTAACACCTTTTCCAAAGTGTTTGCACATTGTCCAGTGTAGGCATTGCCCCACTCTATCGTGACAAGTTTTATATATTCATTTGGCGCAAGTACAAAACATCCTGAGATTAGATGGTCTATGGTTTCCTGGTATTTGTCACAGAATCTGCATTTTGGATCCACAATATTATGTATGCTATGCTATGAAAGTTTCTAGTAAAAATACTCTGGTCTTGCGGTGCAAGAATAAAGGCTTCCGTTTCAGCTTTTAATACAGATTCTCGTAAGCATCGATGAGTGTCAACTTTATCAACATCGGCTTTATTAGCCTCGTTCTGGATATTCGCCATGCAGAGGTTTGTCTTGCCAGCGTTGTTTCATCTGTTCAAGAGCTTTATATTTGACTTTCTTTTTCATAAGTTTTGCTGCAACAGTTAGTTATTGGTTCTGTGTTGTTGTTGTTGTTGCTGTTGTTGTTGTTATAATAATAATAATAATAATAATAATAATAATAATAATAATAATAATAATAATAATAATAATATTTCCTTTGATTTCTGGTGTATAATAATTTCTTTCTCGGTCCCGACCAGTGACCTAAGGTCAGAAATGGCATCATGAAATTTTCGAATGAGCGGTTTTGAAAAGAAAATCACACATCTTACATAGATAAAGCCCTTCTTAAGGTATGGGCTGTACTTGTGAGTACAATTTTTTTGTATTTCTTTAAGGCATTGTTTACCAGGAACCACTTCAGTCTGTCTATTGGAATCATTTTCAATCGATTCGAGGGCACCCCCTGCAACTGGAATTGTTGATGTTCTCATGTGCAGCATTTTTGAGATTTCGATTTCAATGGTTTTGTATTTGGATAGTTTTTTGAAGATCTTCAAAGATACATTAGAGTCAGCAGGGACTGCCATGTCAATAAGAAGGTCCCTTATGTCTTTGCGGTTTCTCATCACGATGTCTGGGCGATAGGTTTTGATTGATCTGTCCGTGTGTATTTTGAAGTCATATAAAATTTTAACAGGTCCTATTTCCGTAACCGAGACTTGGTGGTGTTCATATTATCATTATTATTATTCTATTTCCTTTGATTTCTGGTGTGTACTCATTTCTTTCCGGGTCCCGACCAGAGACCTAAGGTTAGAAATGGCATCATGACATTTTCCACTGACCAATTAAAAATACACACACACACACACACACACACACACACACACACACAGACACACACACACACATTTTACTTAGATAAAGCCCTTCGTGACGTGTAGGCTGTACAATTTTATTTGTATTTCCTTAAGACATGGGCTTCCAGGAATCCCTTCAATGAGCATATTGGAATTTTTTCCAATGGATCCGAAGGCTCCAACTACAACAGGGATTGTTGATGTTCCCATGTGCTACATTATTATTATTATTATTATTATTATTATTAATGTTATTGGCTGAGAGAGCAGCACGCCAACAGTATCAATGAGGTACAAATATACAAAGTCCAGTATGCCCCCGCCCATGACACCAACATTTTAAGTCTATACCAGACACATACCCCACAGGCAAATGTGCTCGATATGGTGACAATATGAAGGCCGTTTAGAAATGCATTCATGTGGTCTACAATTGAGGGTGTTCCCAAGAATATAAATATGGCTCCCATATTGCCTTCTCGTCTTATTCGTCAAAAAAAAATCGAAACCTGACTATAATGCCCCCGATCATGAGGAGAGATACACCGTGCCTCATGCGGTTGGGGAATACCGAACTTTTTAATTGTCAGGCAAAAGACAAGCAAATCTGTGATATTGAACTAGATATTATGCTGGAGCCAATCTTAATTTACTAAGAGGAAACCTATACATGTCAACAGTTATTTGTTATTAATATTCTTCTTCCTATTGTTATTATTACTTTTATGCTCATACAAATGACGGCGATTAAGCAATGGTTCGGTGAAAACGCTATCACACGATAGTGAACACAGACGTTGACTTATCCAAATAGAAATTGGAAAGGAATATTAGATATAAAATATGAAAAGTAATAATGTCCACTTGATTTCTTATTGGAAGAAAATCACATATTTCAGAATAGAGAGATATGAAAAGGCTTAGATAGATAGATAGATAGATAGATAGATAGATAGATAGATAGATAGATAGATAGATAGATGTGAACAGAGATAGATAGATAGATAGATGTGAACAGAGATAGATAGATAGATAGATAGATAGATAGATAGATAGATAGATAGATGTGAACAGACTTAGATAGATAGATAGATAGATAGATAGATAGATAGATAGATAGATAGATAGATAGATAGATGTGAACAGACTTAGATAGATAGATGTGAACAGACTTAGATAGATAGATAGATGTGAACAGACTTAGATAGATAGATAGATAGATAGATAGATAGATGTGAACAGACTTAGATAGATAGATAGATAGATAGATAGATAGATAGATAGATAGATAGATAGATAGATGTGAACAGACTTAGATAGATAGATAGATGTGAACAGACTTAGATAGATAGATAGATGTGAACAGACTTAGATAGATAGATAGATAATTAGATAGATAGATGTGAACAGACTTAGATAGATAGATAGATCGATAGATAGATGTGAACAGACTTAGATAGATAGATGTGAACAGACTTAGATAGATAGATAGATAGATGTGAACAGACTTAGATAGATAGATAGATAGATAGATAGATGTGAACAGACTTAGATAGATAGATATATAGATAGATAGATAGATAGATAGATAGATAGATAGATGTGAACAGACTTAGATAGATAGATAGATAGATGTGAACAGACTTAGATAGATAGATAGATAGATAGATGTGAACAGGCTTAGATAGATAGATTGATAGATGTGAACAGACTTAGATAGATAGATAGATAGATAGATAGATAGATAGATAGTTAGTTAGATAGATAGATAGATAGATAGATAGATAGATAGATAGATAGATAGATGTGAACAGACTTAGATAGATAGATAGATCGATAGATAGATGTGAACAGACTTAGATAGATAGATAGATAGATAGATAGATGTGAACAGACTTAGATAGATAGATAGATAGATAGATAGATAGATAGATGTGAACAGACTTAGATAGATAGATAGATAGATAGATAGATGTGAACAGACTTAGATAGATAGATAGATAGATAGATAGATAGATAGATAGATAGATAGTTAGATAGATAGATGTGAACAGACTTAGATAGATAGATAGATAGATGTGAACAGACTTAGATAGATAAATAGATAGTTATTTTGTTATAATCAATACATACTTGATACATATTATGTTAGGCACCCTTTCAAGTACATCAGCTATTATATATATGGGTAAATTCTAAATGCGAGTCGATTTTCTCTCGTCCCAGGTGAGGTTCTGCTATTTTCACCTTTTCACTTTTTTTTGCTCAAACACGTCAATCGACTGTTTCTTCTTCTTCTTTTCTTCTCACTTGGATAAGGTGGGTGTGATGATTCCCAATGTCCCATAGCATCTTATTTTCTTTTGTATTTTGCGGAACAATTATTATGAATAGTAGTAGTAGTAGTAGTATAAGTTGTAGTAGTAGTGGTGATGGTGGTGGTGGTGGTGGTAGTGGGGGGGGTGAGATATTCTGGTTTGATTTTGAAGCAAATATTATCTCTGCATTCCGTAGGGAATTTCTTGGGTCGTTTTGTGTTTGGAAATTATTAATATTCAAATACCGAATTCGGCCAGGAGGAATTTAATTAAAATATTGCTTCGCTCCAGAGAAGAAGAAAAAAAAACAACAAGAAACGGAAGCAGCAGGGGCTGTAGAAAAAAAAGATGATGAAACAGTAGATGAAGAAAGAGAAAAGAATGAACAAAAGAAATTAGATGAGGAGATGCAACAGAAGACAAAGAAGGCTGTAATGTTAAATGAGTAAAAAATAGATAAAATTAGAAAAATAAACGAAAATACTAAACAGAAATATGAAGGAAAAACTTAGAATATGATGAAGATACAGAAAAATACGACATGAACAGTCAATTTATATATATATATATATATATATATATATATATATATATATATATATATATATATATATATGTATGTATGTATTTATATATATAGTATAGATAGATAGGTAGAGATATGATTAAATAAGAAAAAAAATAGAAAAATCTTTTTAAATTTGACAAGTTTCGCACCAGTTTATAACAGAGGTATAATATAAGAAGAAAAACATATCAAATTTATAAAGATTCCGTATTTAATCATTCTGTCGAATCTAAGCGATATTTTTTATTTTCAATTCATCTATATATATATATATATATATATATATTATTTCCTTATTACTAGAAACTTTGTTTTTAGGGTGTACACGTGTTATAGTTGGCATTACTGTTTTTCTTTGAGTTTCTTTCACAGTGAAATTAATATTACCAGTATACATTGAAAAGTTCTCTCAGCAAGTTGCTATTAATTTCGTTGTTTAAGAAAATGAAAAAAATCAGCATGTCAATTCAAACATGTACACTCAGTAAAAATTATATTTACAGTAATAAGAATTAATGTCGGTTTTAAAAAATGACCAATTATATATATATATATATATATATATATATATATATATATATATATATATATATATAATTCCATGAGAACGAATAAAATCTAATTCCGAAATTCGTAACATTCAATTTAAAAGAGGGCTCAATACAAAACTAGAGATATATTCTTTATTTTAGGATATTACAACTATAAAAATGAGAATTTTATTTAACGCACAGGGTATGTAGTTTGCCGAGTATCTTGTTAAATTACGTTTCTTCTCTTCGAGGAAATGACATTGTCTAATGTATAACATTGTAGCTAATTTACATCCGTCCTGAATATATGTCGCGATGTCGTTTCTAAATCCGTGGGTCATGAGCTCTGACGTTGATTGCTTCTTAACTTTCGTTTTTCCCCTTACTTTGAAATTATCGTAGGACATTCTGATTGATTGATCTGAATTAAAACAAACCAAACCCTGCTACTATCTCCTCTCTCTTTTTATTACTCTTTTTCTTTTTCTTCCTTTTCTCGAGAAAAGAGGTGTGCATCATGTGTCCTTCTTTCTTATTGTTTTCCTTTTCTTTCTTTTCTCGAGAAAAGAGGGTGTATGTCGTTTTTAAATCTCAATAAATTGTCTACTCTCCAGTTAGTTACCTGTTTTTGATGTAATATCCTAAAAGAAAACACACATACACATTAACACACACACATTAACACACAAACAAACACACATACATACATATATATATATATATATATATATATATATATATATATATATATATATATATATATATATATATATATATATATATATATATATGTATATATACCGGGTGTAACAGCAATATTGCTCAAATGGCGTTACGGCATAATTGTCCGTCCCACAAAATGTTTAATATCTAAAAAAAACATTAAAATAATTAAGTTTATTTTTACAGATTTTCAGATAAGACGTTGAGCCATCTCGATACCATTTGTCGTAAGAATCACTGAAAAAACCCGTTGAGTTATTCAGTTAGAAAGGGACCAGTTTGTGCCAGCCCTACTGTCTTCCTAAATGAGCAATGGTGAGAGGAAATGATCATACAGGCCTTCAGAAATGGTAACAACATTCATACGCTGCATTCTATCTGCAAAGTCCATTCAAGAACCATCAAGAGGATGGTGAATAAGATTTAAAAAGAGGAAACAGCAGAGAGGAAAACTGAATCAGGAGGTTACAACGGTAAGAATAATTATCATTTGAACGTAGTTCTAAAGGGATCAATTAGAAAAGATCAAACTTAATCCATAATACGTTTAGCACGTGAGAGATGAGTTTCACCTATGACAGTTCAAATAGCAGTGAAAAAAGACTTGGAAAATAAATCGTTCGTGAAAAGTGTGATCAACTTATTACTCCAAGACAGAAAGTTAGACGATTAGATCGGCCGAAGATCATCTTGAATAAATTGGAAAATGAACCTGGAATAATATATATATATATATATTTGAACTTTATTTCAGTCCTTAAGCTTCCGATCCTTAGCTATGATTACTTAATAATGAACATATGAACACATTTTCTTGAACACATTTTCTCGGCTATTCAGGCCAGTAAATATTAATACTGTTTATTATAAACAGACCCTTTACTTAAATACTTATATCGATAAAAATAACGTATAATCAGATAATAAAATAATTATCGGACTTAGTTCATTTCCTAATATATGATGTCATTTGTTTAAGTTACGCTTCGAGCAGATATGAGCGTTCGAGAGAAATCATGGGAAATTTGTAGTTTATATTGCAACTATGCTGAGCGGAACTTAGTTACAGTTTCTGGGAGAGAGCGCGTTATCTATCGTGGTCAACAGTCTGAACAAGGCCAGCACGCCCAAACCCTCGGTCACGATGACTTGTCACTTCGTGTTAGCGCAACCATCGACAGCTCCCAAAAAAGTTCCATCGAGTCTACCAAATTTAACTAGCTTGGGTCAAAGCTGTGATATGATTTTCAGAAAGGTATGGTTTTCCAAATATGCCTCATGCTGTGATACCCCTCACCGCGACCGATAACATCAATAAGTCCGATTTATCAACCATGGTGAGATTCGAACCCGGGTCTCATGATCAGAAACCGAACACGTTCTAACCACTAGGCTATGTGGCCATTAGATAATAATAATAATAGCTGGCCACTCGTATTCGAGGATACCCGTCTTCTAGGGCGGTTAGCCAATACCAAGCTGTAGTTTATACTGTGAGAGAGCGTGTTATCTAGCGTGATCAATAATCTGAACAAGGCCAGCACACTCAAAGCCTCGGTCACTATGACTTGTGTCTTCGTGCTTCGACGGCTCCCAATTGTTCCGTCTACCAAATTTCACTCACAAGGATTGGGTCACGCAGTGGTATGGTTTTCAGGCACTTTCCCAAGGTGCTACACGCTTGGATCGCCCCTCGAGACTGATAACATCAGTCTCCTTCCTGACAAATCAACTGTGGTGAGATTCGAACGCTGGTCTCATGGTTAGAACGCGAACGTTCTAACCACTCAGCCACATACATACATACATACATACATACATACATACATACATACATACATACATACATACATACATACATACATACATACATACATACATACATACATACATACATACGTACGTGATGAAACACTTCTCCCCCTATTATATTTTGTTTTGTTTCAGTTTCTTGAAGGTGTCGACTTACATATGAATATACTGGTATATTTTTATTACAGAAATAGTAATCTCGCGGGAAACGAGACAACGTTGACGGTTGAGTCGAAGTAATAAAATTCTATTAACATTTTTAAGAAAAAGAAAGGGCTTGGAGGGGGGATTTTTTTTGTATCTTTTTCTTCTGTCGGGGAATTACCTCTTATTTAAATACTTTCCACGCAGTCACAATTACTCTCGTCTAAACAAGATCCACCCCTGAGATTCGCCAGGTCTCGTGTTACAAACCGACAGGCAACATCCAATCTCGACGTCTGTCGGCACCTTTCGACTTAGGAAACACGCCGAGATTATCCGACTTAATCTGTGGGTCACGTTCAGACGCAACCCGCTTCTTGGGTGTGCGTCCAAACGAACAATTATTCTGAAATATGCACGATGAAATTTTACTCTATGTGAAATTTTATTTTGCAAGTCCATGTTTTTACAGTTAAGTTACTATTAATCAACCGATGTCGTGAAAGTTGTCAATATATATTTAATTGAAATATTAGTGTTTCTACTGAACATAAAGAGATTCTTTTTTATTATTGTAATTAATAAATTGATTCACTCTGGAATTACTACGCTATGTCAAATGTTATTCCCCAAGTTAATATTTGGAGTGCAGAATTAATTTAAACTCGGAACTAATTTCAACTCGGAACTAATTTTATTTGCATAAAAAAAGAATGAAAGTTGCAGAAAGATGAATTCTGAATTATTTTACCTACTAAGAATTTTTAATGCTAAATTTAAAAAATTACACCAACTCATTGCATTTTGTTTAGGAATTCTCGGAAATTGATAACTTTGATTTTAAAACGAGTTAAAATTAGTTCCGAGCTGAAATTAGTTCCGATTTGAAATTAGTTCCGAGTTGAAATTAGTTCCGAGTTGCAAATAATTTCGATTTGAAATTAATTTCGAGTTGAAATTAGTTCCGATTTGAAATTAGTTCCGAGATGAAATTAGTTCCGATTTTAAATTAATTTAGAGTTGAAATTAATTTCAAGTTGAAATTAGTTCTCACTCCAATATTTTCACTGATAAAAACTGCTATTAACCAATTGATGTCGGGAACATTTTCCCGACACCACTTACATTAAATATTAATGTGTTTATACTGGACGCAAAGTAAGGGATCTCTTTTCTATTGTCATTAATTATGTCAGATTTTATGATGCCAGTCCGTTGAATGACCTGTTTTTGCACGACCCCCGATGTTAAGCAAAGTAGAACCTGGTCAGTACCTTGATGGGTGTTCGCTTGAGAATACCAGGTGCTGTAAGGTTGGATGTGTGGGTGGTGTAATGGATAACTGTTTGGAATTGCAAAACATAGTGCAGAGTTCCTATTCCAGTTGGATTCATTATAACGCGTAAATACCATTGGGAAAGCTATTCCCCCACCAATTAAGAGTTCATTAGTAGGATTTTCACCAGCTAATCATTATATGTACAAAAATACTTCCAATCTAAAAAAAAATGGAAGGCTTTAAATTACTTACCAAGGGTTGATAAGCCGTAAAAATAGACAAACCAATTGATCAATTTATTATGCAAAACAATGTTTTTACAATTACACTGAAATTTGTAGGATTTTCAAGATGTATTTTCTTTAAATATGAATATATTTACTGGACAAGTCGTAAAACAGTTTTCTCGTGTAATTAAGTAATAAATTACGCTACCCTATAATTAGGCGAATAGGCTACTTTGACGGTTCCGTTAAAATACAGACCAAGGCTATTTTGCCGGTAATTTTTTTTTAATCATTTCGCACCAAGCAAGTCGAGAATGCCACTAGTACTCAACGGGTTTTATTAGACTCGAGGCAGCGGAGATATGGTTCTACAGAAGGATGCTAATGATATCATGGATCGAGCGTGCGAGTAACGATAAGGTCTGGGTGAGGATTCAAACAAAGAAAAGCTTATATTTAACATAAGGATGAGGCAGATGAAATTTCTGGGACACGTAATGAGAAAGGAGGACCAGGAGAATCTGCTACTCACAAGTCGAATAGCAGAAAAAAGAAACAAGAGAAAGCAACTTATGATATACCTGGCGGGCTTAAGCAAGTGGATGTCAGAACGTGGTCTGTGGGAGTTGGCAGAGGCACGAAACTTAGAGCCACAAGAATTAGGGGGAAGTAGAGAGCATATTATCGCCTACGTCCTGAAAGGACACGGCACATAAAAAGAAAGAACTCAGCGGGTTACAGGGAGTGAAAGTGTTGAAAAAAAGATGGACGGCATTCAAGAAGATAGATGATGGCAACTGACGTTGCATTTTTTGAGGATTTAGTTATCAAGAAAGCAAGGAAACTGAAATGATTTCCACCGGCGGGAAGTGCGAGAAAAGAAACTAATGAAGTAGGAGTGGCAGTTGCATTTAGGTATACGGGTGGGACCTAGATGCCAATCTAGTTGCACGCTTAACTTCATGTAGTCGGGGATCAGTGGAAAAGCTCGTCAGGTCAGTTGCCATGAAAATATTTTTTAGAAAAGACAGAGAGAAGCCACGCGACGTCGGTGATAAAGTGACTGAAGTCGAGATGCCGGGTCAGGATCGATTACATTGCAGATCCTTTTTTGATTTTTGTCTAGGAAACCGAGACGAACAGCAATCCTGACTGAACCCAATACTCATGGCCTGAAGATTGCGTCTAAGCATGACACAATCTGTCGCCTCATGGTGTTCATCTCCACATGTAGGTTTTTATAGCTACATGAACTCTATCTCTAATATTGAGGACATTTAACCATAAATATGCCATACATTATAGCTATATTTTTATCACGAATACATACATATATATATATATATATATATATATATATATATATATATATATACTATAATTAATTCATCGAGTCTAAAAAAATCCTTAGCAGAATGCACTGGACAGCCGTTTCGTCCTATATTTGGAACACATCGGCAGTGCGCATCGACTACCAAGAATTGAAACTCGGACAGTTACGATATCAGGCAAACGTCATACCAACTGTACCAATGGGTCTCTGTGACGAAAAGGTAACAAATTAGACTCGATATAGCGCCGCTCGACCACATATGCCGTGGTGGAACTGTTTTTTATATTTAGGCTGTTAGGCTGTATCAGATTGCATTACCAGACCCAAGGTAACTGAGTCATCCTACATTTGCTGCCGTTTATCGTCGGATTGCTGAGACACCACAGAGTATGAATCGAGGGAGACCGAGATCCGTCCGCACGCCTAACCGGGAAAAACAAGTTCTGCATGCTGTTGGAGACAATCCAGGTATCACCACTCATCAAGTGTCCCTAGCATGTCGTATATTTCGTAATATCGCACGGAGGTTACTTCAAGGGCAGCTCCTGTATCGTTATCATTTGCAACGCGTGCAGGGTCTTCTGCCATCTGATCACTCACCAAGAGATAACATTTGCCAATGATTTATTACACAAACTGTCGATCAGTTGTTTGTCCATCCAGGCTTTAGACTTTAACTTTTTTACCCACCCCCAAACGCGTTGTTAATGTATTTTTAGCTTGTACATTTAACAGCATCGAGCGTAAACTTTAAACTTAATAATTCAAAAACGAAGGATTTACGGATATACGTCTATATGGAATTTTGTCCTTTTTTGCCGTGAACAACCCGCCCCCATAGTTTGTAAAAGTACTTTGATACACCCTGTATATATATATATATATATATATATATATATATATATATATATATATATATATATATATATATATATATATATATATATCTAAATGTAATGAAAACGAAAATAATATGGATTCTAAAGTTCCCAGCATTAATTAAAAAATCGAGTCAATACCAAGAGTAGAGAAATAATTATTTATTATAATTTGTACAGAAAAAAAACAACTTACTCACTACAAACTTGCATTTTTGTCACCAGTCGAGATGCAGTCGCATCGAAACACAAGAATGCATCTTTCTAGTGAGTATGTTGTTTATGTTCGTATGTACAAATTATAATATACAGGGCTGTTCGATAAAAGTGACTCGCCTGATTTTTTTTACCTAAAAATTTTTCGCCTATTGTTTTGGGGGTCAAACTAATTGTTAATCTAACTAATATAAAGACCCCTTCTCGACCACCTAGTAAAAAAGTTTACTCACCTTAAGGTATTCTATTGATAATTATAATTGTGGATATAAATGAGATTTAGAGAAAAACTTTGTGCAAAAAAAGTGACTCACTTATTTCCTGCAACTAGTAATCAATAGAAACACAACCGAACAGCTTTAAATGAAGAATAATAGAGGTATAATTTATTTATAATAGGTAATATAGTTCGAAATATTTAATAATCTATGGGTCCTCCTTTATTTTGAATAACCTTTTCAACCCTTTTTGGCATTGACTTGATTAGGTTCTGGCAAATCACATCTCCAAGCATTGAATTCCATTCGGATATGAAATTCACAATCAAATCCTCTTTGTTGCTCAACTGCTTTCTCGAGAGCCTGTACGTTATAATGCTCCATAAATTTTCTATGGGATTGAGGTCAGGAGATTGGGGCGGCCATCTCATAACACTCACCTGCTTCTCATCAAAGTATTCCTTCATCAATTTTGATTTGTGACAGGGAGCATTATCCTGCATAAAAATGAACTTGGTGGGATCGATTTGCAACCTTTCAGCAGAAGGGAGAAGACAAGACTCCTGAGGGTCTTTTCAATAGGTTTTAAGAAACCAGTTCCATGAAAAGAAAAGCATCCCCAGAACATTATACTGAACGGATGCTTGACAGTACTTACTGCTAAATTCAAAGAGCTTTCAAAGCTTCTTCTTCGGATTTTAGATCGCTTATCCTTTGAATTTCGCTCAACTTTCGTTTCATCGAAGAAGAGAACATTTAGTAAAAAAAATCAGGTGAGTCACTTTTATCGAACAGCACTGTATATATATATATATATATATATATATATATATATATATATATATATATATATATATATATATATATATATATCATAGACTTGAGCTTCTTTATCATATTTTGTTGATGCAGGATGTGTCGTGAAAACAAGACAACAAAAAGCCCCGTCATGACATGATCTCACAACTCTTTCGTAGGGAACCATTTACCTATCACGACAGTACCCTTACCGATAAGGTCACGAGGACAACCGGCTGAATCGACACTGAAATATAAGCGTAGATATTTTATGCTCTATACTATTTGAACAATCAATTCTCTTCATTTTTAAAGTTATTTTTTGTATCACTAACAATATACAACAGTCATTGTTCTCTTCATGCCCTATAGGGAAAAAAAACATATTTAGATGACATCAGTAGACTTGCAAGAAAATAAGTTTGTGAACATAACGAACAATATATATATATATATATATATATATATATATATATATATATATATATATATATATAATATTTTAAATAAATTTCTGTGTGTTTTTACAATAGGCACTGCGACCAGTAAAATTTTTTTCCCAATATTTTTCATATCGCTATAGATTAAACATCCCAGATCACAGATATACCTTATTTCTTAATTATTTTTTTTTAAAAGTCTGTCTGATTTACTATGTAACATCATTATAAATTGATCCGCCTATGGATGCTTTCACAAAACATGTCTAAAATTTCTGAAAATGTAAAAATAGTATAAAATCTCTTTTTAGAAATTCATTAATCAAGAGGTCGTAATCGATGGTAATATATGAAAAAAAGAATTCCAAGTACCAAATTAAAATTTTTCAGAATTTTTTTATATTTATGAAATCAGTTGAGAGGAATATATTTCCTTTTGGCTTCGGATGGGGGCAATTTAAAGTGAATTTAGAAAGCAAACTGGACCCCCAATTAACTTTTATAAATTTTCATAGTATATAACATTCGTTATTTCGAGAGCTTAATCTATAATAATGGGGACACTCTATTGAAATACACAATATGGAGGGCATACATGATAGTAATATGTAAAAAAAAAAAAAAAATTAAAAATTAAAAAATTTTAATTTATTTTTTCATTTTAAACGTGATATGAGTATGTTTGGTTTTGACTTTCATTATACCTGTCTGTATTGCTGAGATAAGGTATTATGTGTACTATTTACATTATTCCGACTATTGTCCTCATATTCGTTTACATATTTATCACAACGTGGCCGCCGTTGTACGCTCCGGTCTTCTTCAGGTGGTTGGAATGTCGAACTGAATCCATTATTTCGCTCGTTGGGGTAGACTGTTCTAGTTTCACCTGCCACGACTAATGGGTGTCATTTATCTCCTGTTAATCCACCTCTCTATGGACTCCACTACCGTAACCAGGTATTGAACTCGCGACTTTTTGGGTCCTGTCACTGGTTGTAACCAACGCCTTTATCCACTGTGGCTTACGGGATACATGGCAAAGAGTTGTGAGTTCAATATCTGGTTAAGTGGGTGGAGAACTTGGAGACGGGAATTAACAAGAGATAACTGATACCCATTAGACATGACAGGTGGAACTAGAACTGTCTACCACAGCGAGCAAAATAATGGGTTCAATTCGGCATTCCAACCACCTTTCATTATGCGTTATCACCTTGCAATTACTTTACGTATAGAAGCGGACCCCCCACCCTATTAATATTTATAAAATTTAATATTTTTTAAATATTTGTGATCTGATGTGGTTTGTCTATAATGAAAAATAAAATTGAAAAAGAAAACACGATAACTTCTGGTCGTCGTGCCTTTTTATTATGATTTGCAGCGACCATGTTGATTTCGTGTACTTGGACGAAGTAGTTTTCAACACCGGCGACCTCTCAGTGATTAACAGAAGACGGGGGTTGGCTGCTGGTCACATGGAAAACATGTAGAGACCACTATGTTGACGTCTCGATGTGTCTCAAGGCACTACGAATTAACAAAACCTTCGTCCTCAATGTGGTACTATTCAGCACTGAGCCATGGGCTCTGAGCAAGACCTTCGCCAGCTGCATACATTGCTTCGAGTCCCACATTCTCAGGAATATCAAGTGAATACACCGATTTTGTGTGATTAATGAGGAGATTCGCCTGAGGTACAACCAACCGAGAATCTTCTGCCCTATCGTTCAGTGCCGTGTTCGCTGGCTCAGTCATATCCTGCGACGACCTGATGACCACCCTACCAGTTATCTACCATTAGGACCCGCCAAACTGGAGACGAAAACCACACAGTCACTGCAAGTATGTCGTTCGCCAGGACCTCCAACAGATTAATATAATGCTGGAGGTTATTCTGACGCTCTTCCAGGACATTTCAAGTTGTAGGGACAAGGTGGATTTTGTGGGCTCAAATCAAATGTGATTTTTCAGCAGCAGCAGTAGATTCATACTAGACATTGGTAGGAGCGGTGACCCTTTATATGGCGTAAAATAATCTGTCAAAGTTCTGCTTCATTTAAACGGCGTAAAAACTAATTTTATATCTTTAAACGATTGTTAATCGTAGAAAAATTCAATGAAGGATATGCAATGTGATAGGCCCTGACCTGGCATCTCGTCTTCAGTCACTTTCTCACAGACGTGGTGTGGCTTCCCTCTGTCTTTTCTATAAATATTTTCATGGCAACTGCTCTGACGAGATATTTTCACTGGTGCCCCAACTGCATGAATTTAAGCGTGCTACTAGGTTGGCATTTCGGTCCCACCATTTAACTGTCGAAAAAGATAAATATCGCCGTCTCTTCTACAAAAACTTCTTCTGTCGCTCTTCCCGACAGTGGAACTCCCGTCCTTTTACTTGCTTCCCTATTAACTATAATCTTTAAAAATTCAAATGTAATGTCTTTCGACATTTTCTGATCCTTTGTTTTTAATGCCCGTCCTTCTCTTTATCCTTTCCTCAAACACCCGTCTTTACTCTTACTTTCACTCTCTGTAACCCCTCCCTCTTTACTCTTACTTTCACTCTCTGTAACCCCTCCCTCTTTACTCTTACTTTCACTCTCTGTAACCCCCTCCCTCTTTACTCTTACTTTCACTCTCTGTAACCCCTCCCTCTTTACTCTTACTTTCACTCTCTGTAACCCCCTCCCTCTTTACTCTTACTTTCACTCTCTGTAACCCCTCCCTCTTTACTCTTACTTTCACTCTCTGTAACCCCCTCCCTCTTTACTCTTACTTTCACTCTCTGTAACCCCTCCCTCTTTACTCTTACTTTCACTCTCTGTAACCCCTCCCTCTTTACTCTTACTTTCACTCTCTGTAACCCCTCCCTCTTTACTCTTACTTTCACTCTCTGTAACCCCTCCCTCTTTACTCTTACTTTCACTCTCTGTAACCCCTCCCTCTTTACTCTTACTTTCACTCTCTGTAACCCCTCCCTCTTTACTCTTACTTTCACTCTCTGTAACCCCTCCCTCTTTACTCTTACTTTCACTCTCTGTAACCCCTCCCTCTTTACTCTTACTTTCACTCTCTGTAACCCCTCCCTCTTTACTCTTACTTTCACTCTCTGTAACCCCTCCCTCTTTACTCTTACTTTCACTCTCTGTAACCCCTCCCTCTTTACTCTTACTTTCACTCTCTGTAACCCCTCCCTCTTTACTCTTACTTTCACTCTCTGTAACCCCTC
>OZ038496.1:33752397-33774897 GCA_964036315.1 Acanthosepion esculentum | reverse complement strand
TCCGCGTCCTGGGTAAGACAATAAACTACATCCGCGTCCTGGGTAAGACAATAAACTACATCCGCGTCCTGGGTAAGACAATAAACTACATCCGCGTCCTGGGTAAGACAATATACTACATCCGCGTCCTGGGTATGACAATAAACTACATCCGCGTCCTGGCTAAGACAATAAACTACATCCAGCAGCAAGGCCTCTGATCGGGAGGTTTGAGGAGTGTGGAACCACCTCTTAATTGCTGGTGTTCCCAGATCCACCCTGACCCGGGGTGGTAGAACCTGTCAGGGTCCCAGCTATGGGAAAATAGTTACCCCCCCCCAATTGGAATAAAAACACTATGAAAGTGTAAAAATAGTTTTTAATACCAGCAATACTTTTTTGTAAAAATTATTACCAGCAATACATTATTACCAGCAGTACTTTTTTTAAAAAAAAAATATTACCATTAATAAAAATCTTTTCAACATTAAATAACCAATTGAGGTTGATATGCCGTAAACCAAACCAAATTAAACAAAACCAATTCATATTGATTACTATATTTTACTTATTTATTATTTAATCGGTAAGGCAGTAAAGCCACTAAGACCCAAGGGGTTACAGGGTGCGGAAGAATTAGGAACAGAAACATTAATAATGAACGGCTAGCGGAAAGAGTAATCAGGAGGACAGTAGATAGCAATTGGCATAGTATTTAATTTTTTGCAGATTAAAGTTGGATGGCATTGGGTTCCACAAACGAGAAGTGCGAGAAAAGAAACAGTTAGCATAGAATTTACTGTCACATCTAGCCAGGTCAACTGTAAATTGATGAGATTTAGACGCCAGTCTAGTATTGCGCTTAAATTAAAAAACTCTAGGTACCATAGCGAAGAGCGATATTTATTTATAATTATTTACAAAATATGACACAATGACAAAATAGGGAATGGGGAAAAGCCGGTCATCATCTGTCTTAATTTTAAACTTAGCTAGCCACAATCACTGACCCAAACATATTACAATATTCCTAACACCGAAGCAACATTCTTACTTACCACAGCGACGAGCTTATCCGAACAATTACCATGGAAGTATTTATAGAAAAGACACAGACAGGCTAAATTGCGGCAGTGGGAAAATGACTGAAGCCGAGGCGCCAGATCAGCACCAATAATACTGCTTATTCTTCTTTGGCTTTTAATTAGGAGCTCTAGGTAAATAGCAGGGACACCGGACCATATATGGCAGCAATATCCTCAGCATGGACGAATATGGACGACTAATAGATATGTAAGATAGGTTCTGAAGAATAAAAAAATATCTCGCACGACACATTGCACCAATTTTTCTTAGCAGTTGACCTCGCAGTGGACTCAGTATAGTCTTTCTACCTTATGTCAGCTGAGAACGTTAGAATTTTTTAACTCTTTAAATAATTTTACTCTTGACTTAGAGCGTAAAGCCCTCAACCGACCACCTTACATTCTCGTCTGCGACATATGAGAGACTGCCCAAATCCTCTTTGGTATGTAGCTGCATGTATTACGAATATTTCCCATCATTGCAAAACCGGATGTATATCTCTAGTTACACACATCTACCATCAGCGGTAATAAACTAATGTCATGTCGTTGGTATACCTGCTTTCTTGATGGACATGTGTGGCATTCAGTGTGTTGTCTATTCTAGCTAGTGGCACACTGGCCAGTGTGTCAACTTGTCCGATGACAAATATGCACCTGATGGAGTAGGCTATATATATATATATAAAAGAAAAATTCAATAAAGTAACACAGTTAACTGTTTTCGTAATAAAAGAAAACAATAACTTGATAAAGTCATCTGCACACTATCAGTTAGTAAAGTCCAATGTGTGAGGACATTTTCAAAGCTAAATCTTCACGGTGACCCAGCGGATACTGATCGGATATCGACTTGTGTGCCATCCGTCAGCTACAACTTTCCTCATTTTTAATCACACACTGCGACTTCTCTTGGCAATTTATAGTGCAATCCCGCATAACTTCCGGTTCCACCGAAATCTACGCTCTTCCATAAAAAAGGAAGCAAACGCAGTAACGGTTTCGATCTGGTAAGGAAAATGGAGCCGCGCTTGGCTTGGAGTGTTAAGTATGGACCTTCGAAAGCCCGCCCCAGTGATATATATATATATATGCACGCACAAACATAAAACCAGTTCAATTCACTATCTTATTTCTATTCATGTTAATCATCAAATCAACAACACTCCCTCAAACATTTGACAGACTCCCCATGTGTCCAGTGTGTATATACTCCCCACCTTAAAAAAAAGTAACTCTGTTAAACGGTCCAACAGTTACTAGATCTTAGCCACCGATCACCCACAGGTAACAATGATTCGGGGTACTCTAATTCTGTCCCCTAATTGAGACTCCACTGTCGGTTGTAGTTTTAGGTCATACGTAAGACCCACTTTCCAGTTCCCCCTATATATATATATATATATATATATATATATATATATATATATATATATATATATTTCAATCGCAAATTCCGTTTGCTTCCTTACTGACTGGCAACCTTTTGAGCCATAATCCTCTTCAAGCTTCTTCTACTGTCATTGTTATTGGGCGAATTGCCTTGTTTTTTTCCAAGCCTGTTACTCCTAATTTTAACAGCATCTTATATACAGGATATATAATGAGGAAAGAAGGTCTAGAAAATTAAACAGCCTCATGACATAATTAAGGCCAGAAAGCAGGGGACACAATGAGTAACATTACAGAATTTGTGTGAACGGATGACAGAACAGAATCAAAGAATAATGGTTAAGGGTCACATACCAGGGAATTGTGGAGAGCTATGATCGCCAACATTGTGAACTTATTTGGTATATAAAAGAAGAAGACGTTACGGACGTAATTGTGTACCCACGTAGGAAATAACTGCTAAATTTAAAACCTTGTAAAATACAAACAATATATCGGACACAGAGAATAGCATCGCATATCTGTGTATTGTCTAAAATAATGAATGAAATTGAACTCTACAAAAATCTCATAAATAAGAATTAATTAATTTCATTATTGGATACTTAATGAAATAATTAAATGTGTAATTAATAAAGAAGTAAATGGATTTATATATTTGCCTAATCTCCATTTTAAAATAAAATAAAACATATTTCCTTCACTCAATCGCGATATTTTTCAAACGAACGCATTGTAGAAGTTAATAGATATATAAGACAAAAGAATGTAAGAGAATAAAACAGTCACACACAGCCCAAGAATGTATTGTTATGCCGACAATGAAAAATTGATTTGGATTGATTGCAAAAATTTAATCGAATGAAAAAATCGATGGAATGAATTAATGAAGTTTCCGGTCGGGTTGCAATATGTTTTTTTTTCAATAGTTTTTTGAGAATTGTTCAATTTAGCTTTTATTGAGCTCAGGTTTTTATTCTGCGTTTGAAAGGAGTGGCAAATGAATAATGTTTCAAGAAGTTTAAGTTACGTTTTGGAAATTTGAAAAAGTAAAAGAAAAGAAGAGAATTAAGTCATTGTTTGATTCAGTTTTTGATTTGTTTTTTTTTTTATAAACATATTTTTGATCCGCTCTTCCCTTAACAGATTTTTGATCCGGACTTTCATAAACACATTTTTGATCTTGTCTGTTATATTTTTGATCCGGTCTTTCGTAAACACATTTTTGATCTTGTCTGTTATATTTTTGATCCGGTCTTTCATAAACACATTTTTGAACTGGTCTATCATAAACACATATTTTAGCTGGCCTTACATAAACGCAATTTTGATTGTGTCTTTCATAAAAAACATAAACATATATTTTAACAAGTCTTTCATAAACACATTGTTGATTCGGTATTTCATAAACACAAATTTCAGCTGGTTTTCATAAAAATATTTTTGATGCGGACTTTCATAAACATATTTTTGAACTTGTCTTTAATAAATACATTTTGATCCGGTTTTTCATTTAAAAATATTGACCTGTCTTTTATAATCCAATAATTGAACTGGTCATTCCTAAACACATTTTTTGATCAAGTCTTTCAGAAACACATTTTTCATCCGCTCTTTCATGAACATATTTTTAATCTGGTCTTTCATAATGATATTTTTTAACTTTGGATATCTCAGTTGCAGTTAATTCCTCTTATTAACTCAACTCTCCAAGGTTTTGTTCCGTCTGCTGTGACCAGGTTGTTGAACTCACAACTCTTTTGGTCAAGTCACTTTTGGATCAGTCAACCAAATATTTTATCCACTGATTTCGGTTCGAAATTCCAACGTATATCACCTTAAGAAAACCGGCGTGTACAACGGCCGAAACGTCGTGAATACGGCAATAAAGATTAGGACAACCGTCCGAACAATGTAAATTGTTACAATACATCATCTCAATATATATATATATATATATATATATATATATGTGTGTGTGTAGATGTATGTGTGTGTGTGCGTGCGTGCGTGCGTGCGTGTGCGTGATACTATTTGTCCTTGCCGCGGTAAAACGAAAGAAAGTTTTGTTAAAACAGAAGAAAATGTTATATACTGAGAGACATTGAAGCGAGAAGGGTTAATACGAAATAATCTTGGGAAGAATTGAGGATTTAATTCACACATAAACGACAGGAATTGTATGCCGAGCAGTTTGAACAATGGAAAAGTGACCCCGACTTAGGGAACAATGTTGATTGACACACAGCTGCAAATGCAAACTGTAAAGCGAAAATTTCGTAAACAACAAATTTGGAGTTGATTCCCCTGGTCGAAAGTTGAGTTGAAATACCAGGAAGGGGTGTATAAGCCACCCACGCTCATTGAGGAGATTTAGTGAGAAAGTTTTAATAAGAAAAGGAAAGAAGGGAATTCCCTAGAATTCTCGAATTCTCTTACTTCGCCAGTTTGGGTGAATGACAATAAATACGAATGTGCGAAGCTAAGTCAGTAGTACAGAGAAGAGAGGCAGAAGAGACGGAGACGAGACCAGAGACAGGAGAAAGTTCCACGTCATTATCTGTCGACGAATGCCTCCGACTTCAGCCTTGTGATAAAATTTACCAAAGCAGCAAACCAAGCTTTAACAAGTCAACAACGATAATATCACTTTCGATTTAGATGCGGGTTGGGCTGATTATTAGATTGCATGTGAACTCTGATATAAACCAATTATTGTACGGAGGACTGATATAAAAACAGTATTTACTTTTGTTCAATTTATTCGAGTGTTATTTTTTCTCTGTAAGTCTTCGCACTACTTGGACCAGCACGACACAAAGATACCTGTAACAATTCAGTCTTGGCACCCTTATGATCAAACTTAAATCACAACGTGGGATAGGACAGGTCTGAGATCGAAGTGATCTTCATCGATCAGCGACAGTGTTGATAGTCTTGGGGAGTGTGTTGTACGATTGCATATATATATATATATATATAGAGAGAGAGAGAGAGAGAGAGAAAGAGAGAGAGATAGATATACTACAGTTCAAAAGTTTGAAGCCACCCCAGAATTAGCATATTATGAACTTTACAGAAGAGTG
Organism: Acanthosepion esculentum; assembly: GCA_964036315.1. Classification (NCBI taxonomy): domain Eukaryota; kingdom Metazoa; phylum Mollusca; class Cephalopoda; order Sepiida; family Sepiidae; genus Acanthosepion; species Acanthosepion esculentum. The sequence continues at coordinate 33,769,355 of OZ038496.1, read as the reverse complement.
AAAAAAAATGAAAAAATCTCTTAGAGTCATTGAAAAAAGATTGGAATGAATACTTTGAGAAACTTTTGTAACGAATGCCAAAAAATTGTGCTGCAGTAATCAAGGCTAAAGAAGGATATTTTGACGAGAACAATCTTTTTTTTCATAATAAAATTTCTAATAAAAAATTACTTTTTTTAACCATGTGTAATAATGTTCTCTTATTTAAAGTACAACTACATTTTGGCTAATTTAAAAAATTACCAGGGCGTGGCCTCAAACTTTTAAAGAATATATATATATGTGTATATATATCAAGTATGTGGTGCAGTTCAATTTACATTACATGAATCATTCATACAAAAAGCAGATAGTGAAGTTAATGATATAAATAACAAGAATCACTCTCGCAAACAATTTTTAATGAAATACATTAACCTCGAACCAGTTGATGAATGTTATGATTACTGTTTATAAATTCCAGTTTTATAAGATCTTTTTTACTACAAGCTTTCGATTGTTTGCGAGAGTGATTCTTGCCATTTATATCATTAACTTCACTATCTGCTTTTTGTATGAATGATTCATGTAATGTAAATTGAACTGCACCACATACTTGATATTAAAATAACTGATCCGATGTGCAAATTTCTTATAATAACGGTGACATTCCTCTATTTATTGAACAATTTAGTTCATGCCATATTGACTGGAAAAAAAACTACCTCTACAAAAGAATTCTCATATTACTATATTAGTACAAAAACGCGCAATTCAAAATTTAATAAAAAAATTCAACCTCAGCGTAGCGACCGCACGCCCAAAAAATGTTTCACAGTTAACAATAACACATTTCCCAAAAAAATCTATTTCGGAGTACATCTTAACTTTCGTTGTCCTGTTATTACCTGGATGTAAAAAAGACATATCTATTTCTATACCTGACGGTGATTGTACGAACAATCGAAAGCTTGTAGTAAAAAAAGACCTTAAACAACTGGAATTTATCAACAGGGATCATAACATTCATCATCGGGTTCGAGGTTAATGTATTTTATTAAAAATTGTTTGCGAGAGTGATTATTGCCATTTATATCATTAACTTCACTATCTGCTTTTTGTATGAATGATTCATGTAATATATATATATATATATATATATATATATATATATATATATATATATATATATATAAAAGTGGACATGGAAGTCAGCACTTAGAGGCGACAGTCTGTTTCATGCTAGTGTGCAAGCATGAAACAGACTGTCGCCTCTAAGTGCTGTCTTCCATGTCCACTTTTATATTTACACACGCTCTATCTCTGATATTGAGCACTTTATCCCATAAATATAGCACACTTTAAGACTATATTTCTTCATATATATATATATATATATATATATATATATATATATATATATTAAAATCCAACCTGTCTGAATTGTATATTGTACGAGGACTTTGTGGGAATACGACAGCAGGGATTTTTGGAGTCATATTAAAACAAGAGTTTCAGAGGAAAGTAGCGATTAGCCTACCTAACGGACTTGTGTAAATATAGTCAGAATAGGGATTAAAAGGGAACGTAAAAGTGCAACTACAAGAGCTACAACGAATAGGACGCTGTGAAGAACCACAATCCCCTAAGTCCTGAAGTGTCACGTAAATAGAAGTTGTTGTTTCTGAAGTTCAACCACAGTTTCATATACGACCCTCTTGTTTTCCGTATTTCTCGAGAGTGTCAATTTTCCAAACCTTCATTTCTCATTCATTCATTTATTGAGTTAGCGTATTTTGCGCCGCCGCTGTGGTCACCACTCCCCTCCATCACACAATTGTGAGTCATATTGGCATTCAAGCCAAAATAGTGCAATGGCTTTCCACTCTTGTTTTTTTTTCACCTGGAATTTTGACTTTACCATGTCCTTCCTATCCGTGCTTGAAGAGTTTAGACTTACAAGGCAATAGGTGGTTTAAATTCAAAGTTTTCCATCTTCTAGACTGTCGACAGTATATGAAAAAAATGCACTGTAGATTTACTTGTCCTCCTCTCGGCCGCAGCGACAAAATCCAAAGGAATACAGGTTGACAGACAACTGCCTACGGGGCTCCACTCCGGGTCTTCTGTCTGGTTTCGTTTAGTTTAGTTTGTTTTACAGCATATCAACCTCAATGGGTTATTTAATGCCGACAAAGTTTTTATTGTTGATAATATTTTGTTTTGTCAAAAATCTATTTCTGGTAATAATTTTTTTTCTTCAGAACTGTATTGCTGGTAATATTTTTTTCCAAAAATGTATTGCTGTTGTTAAATCTTTTTTTTCAAAAACGTATTGTTGGTAATTTTTTTTTTTTTTTCAAAAATATATTGTTGGTCATTTATTTTCAAAAATGTATTGCTGATAATAATTTTCTGGTATTAAAACCTATTTTTACACTTTCATAGTGTTTTGACCCCCAGTTTCAGGGTTAACTATTTTCCCATAGCTTGGACCTTAACAGCTGCTACCACCCCGGGTCATGGTGAACCTGGGAACACCAGCAATTAAGGGGTGGTTCAACGCTCCTCAAAACCTCCTGATAAGAGCCCTTGCTGCTGGACGTAGTTTATCGTCTTACCCAGGACGCAGATGTAGTTTATCGTCATACCCAGGACGTGTTTTCTGTCTGGATTTACTTCCATAACCATTTCCGTGTTTTGGATTTGACCACAAGGCAGTGAAGGTATAAAATGAAGGGTTTTCCTTTCTCTAGATGGACTGCCTTCGTGGGCTGTTGAGCTGCATCTACCCTAAGATGCTGGTTATTAGGCGCCAGTTGTTCACGTTCTCATTACGTGACCTAAACATTTCAAAGGTTTTTTTTCATTATTTTAATTAGAATTATCCTTTTTGCTTCAATCTTTCTTAAAACTTCTTCCTTCATCCATTATATTCTCAAAATCCTTTTGTAGAATCATGTTTCTGTTGCCTCCAGTCATTGTCTCTGAAGAAATTGTCCATATTGACTGTAATATAGGAGAATTTATATCATATAGCATTTCCTTTCTCTTTTCTTTTTTTCTAACGAGACTTCCATTTTTCTTATATTTAGTTCTTGGAACGTATTGTTTTTTTTTTTTTGGTGTTGCAATGCTTCTTGTCACACGTTCTATCCTCTGTTATAAGACTTCCCAGAGATTTATATTTCCGCATTTGTTTAATATTGGCATCACTAATTTGGAGTTTGAATCTTGTGCTTTATCTCTTGCTTGCAAACATAGAGTCTGTCTTCTTACAATTGATAGCCAGTCCCTTTCTTTCATTCTCCCTTCAGAATACTTTTTCTCGTAGGTCATGTACGTATCTTCTATGTCTGCAAAAAATACAGTTTCATCAGCATGTTTTACGCTGTTCAAAAGACAACATTTATTTGTTCGTATTTGAAATTTTTAACATAAAGTTGGCAAAATGCATGTGTCTGTTTTTAAACATTACATTAGAGCACGAAAAGGCAGCAGATCTGTTTACATTCAACCAGCACAGAGAACCTTTTTCTGTCTGCTATCAGCATGGCTGAGGCTAGGCTCCTGTTGAGCAACACACCGCACCTTCATAGCCTCCGGTTTTTGATTGACTTGAAGTGCAGCGCCAACATCGAATCAATAGCTACATCTACTGCAAGGAAAGTTGCACATTAACAAATATGCCATTCGTCCGTGCATTAAATACTTCATTCTTACCTGGTCTGGTGCTCCTGCTATGCATCTCGGGATTCTTGACAAATGCCAAAGAAGGTTCTGTAATGTAATCGATCCTGACCAGGCATCTCGACTTCAGTTAATTTATCATTGACGTGAGGTGATTTTCCCTGTCTTTTCTACAAATATGTTCATGCAACTGCTCTGACGAGCTTTTCCCCCTCGTGCCCCGACTACATGATTTTAAGCGTACTAATAGATAGACAGCTAGTATCACTGTTTTACTGTTGAAATAACTAAATGCAGCCGCCAATTCTATTCCAACAGTTAATTTTCTCATACTTCCTGCCTGTATCAGTTTATTTGCTTCCCTGGTAACTACAATGTTCAAAAGTTTAAATGCAACGTCAATCGTCATCTTCTATCTTCTTGAATCTCGTTCATCTTTTGTCCTTTCATTTATAGAGTTAGTGCGCGCCGTCGCTGTGGTCACCACTCCATTCCATCTCACAATTGTGAGTCATGATGGCATTCCTGCCTTGCTTAGGTTGAAATCATTTTAAAAAAAGAAGACAACCAAACTGTTTTGAGAAATTCGCATGATATTAAGAAAAGTCTAGATCCTCGTAATACCTTATTTGTCGTCTGTTGTTTATTACATTCTAAGATTGTAAACAGTCTCACAACCAACTGGATACTACTCTGCCGAAAAATGTAATGAACACGATTCGAACCGTTTATCAAGTTATATTTGTTTTTCTATCGAATTTGCTAATCGGAAGAACAAAAAAGAAAAACTGAAATTTGTCAGAATCTTGCCGCAGAGGATATAATGTGTTACTACATGAATACCGCTAACCTCGGGGATGAAAGATGAAATCATTATGATAAAGAGCAAAAAGAAAAAGAAGGAATCAATCCTGTTTAACTGTGACATTCAACACGAATATGCCGAATTATGGAGAGAGATAATTGTAGGACATTTAATTGGCTCCTGCATTCGCGCGTTTTATCCTCAAGCTGTCACGTGAACTTTCTAATTGTTCGGGAAAAATGATAGGTTTTCAATCCGTAAGCAAAGAAATTTTTTCTTGCCGCCATTTTTTTAAAAAATACTTCTTTTATCAGCCTCGTTTTCAATCACATTTTTGCCACGTCATCTTCGTCTTCCGCGTAGCCTCCTTTAAATTTTCTCTCTCTTTGTTTGGATTCATCGGATTTTCAGATATTTTTCTGGAGGCTAACTCCAGAGCAGTGGTTCCCAAACGGTGCGGAGGAAAGGGATAGCAGGTGAGGCGGAATGATTGAAAGAGAATCAAAGATTTAAAATCAGTTTCAAAAGATTCTTCTGCTAAAAATAAATATAATTTCAGAATTTAAAATCTTATAATGCATAACACAAGTCATGCATGAGTCCCAGTATATACAGATATAAATAACCGATTTTATCATTGTGATATTTTTGCATTATATCAAGTATTAAGAATGTAGTAAGTAGGCTCCGCAAATTGGAGGAGGGAGTTATCAATGATAATGTTCTGACCTTGAATCTGCGGTTATCTCCCTTTAACCTCCTCTCTGTTTTATCTTTTTTTAAATGTAATGTTTATCACATAAAATTTGGCGAGGCGCGAAAATGCGGCCTAGTGGAAAAGAGTTTGGGAATCACAGAAAGCCAATAATACCTGCCGAATGACCGCTGTTCTGGAGCAAGATTACTGTGTTGAACCGGTCGTTGCGGTCCGTCGACGTTGCGGCGTCGCGGTCGGGTCGCAGGATCGGGGTAGGTGGTGTTCGGCGATACGCGGAAGGCGGCGTTATTCGGGTCGGGGCGACGGGCGTGCGTGTTCGTGCAGCTGGCGGCGGCTCTTCTCGGGTCGTTGTCTTTGCGCCATGCGCCGTTCACGACCCCAGAGTCAACCCGTTCTTCGCCGCTTACGCTCGTCGTCTTCCACACCCTTCTCTGTCTGGTGCTTTCCGTTTCGCACCTCACGCGTCGTATGCGCTACGGGTCTCAGCTCACGACGCCACCCCGTCGCTATCGGCGCGTCAGCTGGCGAGCAAAACGGCTCCTCGCTCGGTTCTTCGTGGACCACCACGGCTTTCAGGTCCTCTTCCCGTTACTCAGCGTCTTTCTCGGCGTGGGGACGTTCGTCCGGCAGCAAATGGTTGGCTCGGAACTGGTACGGACCGGGGCAATCCGACTGTCTAATTAAAACTAAACTTCGTGTGGCCGGTTGACCCGTACAGACACGATGTGATTTCTGCCCAGTGCTCTACATGTCAAAGTGAAGGAAATCAACTAATTGAGAATAAATAATGGTTTGATCTGTTGCACCCAATATCTAGATTTGTGCTGTTCGAAAAAAAACTGTGTTAAAACTTGATATCTGCTCTACAGTTGGGGTTAATGGAGTAAATGTTGATTATTACTGTCTAGCAGATCCTTTTAATTATATACCGGACAGAACTAAGAAATATAAATGCAATTTGAAAATTACATTAGTATTTCTAAGGCAAATCAAAATTATTTTATATTACATTGGTAAGTCTAAGGGAAATCAAAATTATTTTATATTAAATTGGTATTTCTAAGGGAAATCAAAATTATTTACATTATTTTCATTCGATCTGTTGTCTCCACCTATGTCGTTGTTGCTATCAAACCCTTTCGGCCGTTCTACCCTCCGGCCTTCACAAGCTGTATATAAATCCGCGTAACCTACAGGGAATTCTGATCTTAAATCTAGGGATATCTCGTCTAGTTCTTATTTTTAGTGCAGCTTAGTTATTGCTCGCTCTGTTTCCACTGAGTCCAATGGCACAGTGCCCGGCCCAACGATTGAATTCAAAAATACTGTGTTAACAAATTCATGAACAAAGATGAGGAACTGAGGTTATTACCATGCGCCTAAGGCGTCGCCGAAAGGGGAAGTGTTGAAGTGGCTTGAGAATTCTTCCACGGTACTGTCGGCAAACCTGCGTTAAACTCGGCCTTTTGTCACACTGCATTTGCGTCCTGGGCGCTCGTCTAAATATCAATTGTAAGAGAAACGGCCTCGCCTGTACTAACGTGTAAATAAGATGTTTGCAGTATTGAATCCTGTTGTCGTTCGCCTTGTTGCCACAACATCAGTCTTTATACTATAAAGTTACTGAAATTTATATGTAGTCCGTGGGATAACGATATACTACATCCGGCAGCAAGGCCTCCAATCAGGAAATTGGAGGTTTTGTGGAGCCTGGGACTTCCTGTTAATTGCTGCTGTTCTCACGTTCACTCTTGGTAGCACTTGTTACGGTTCCCGATATGGGCAAATAGTGAGCACCCCACCCAACAAAAACACTTTGAAAGTATAAAAATACATTTTAATAGTAAAAATACTAGCAATATATTTGCATATAAAAATCGACAATATATGACTAACAATACATTTTATCTGTAGTTGAAGGCATACATTTGCGTTCAAAATGTATTTCGTTGAAGCCTTGAAATTGTGTTCCAATTATTTAGATTCCGACATTAAATAATCAATAGGGGTTGATATGCCGCTAAACAAGATAAACCTACATGAAATCCCATGACATTAATCCATATAATATCCTACATTTTCTTAAATCCAACTGGATTCCAAAATGTAACATAAAAAAAAATAAAACACCGCATCTAGTAATTATGTTCATACAAATATATAGATGCAGAAGCTGAGTATCATCTGCCATGTATTCAATTGGGAAACCAGAATAAGTTATATTATTTCAAAGCTCACGAGAAAATTAAATTTCGGCATTTAATGACACATAAGAAGTTGATATGCCGTTAAAAAATCAACTAATGCCATATGTACATGTTTTATGGAATATGTTTGATTTTAATGAGTTATGCTTGATTTTTTAATGATTTAAATTTGTCCTTTATATGTGTGCTTGTGTGCGAGAGTACATGTATGTGTGTGTGTCTCAGTGTGTGTGTGTGTGTGTGTGTGTGTGTGTGTGTCAGTGTTTGTGTCTCAGTGTGTGTGTGTGTGTGTGTGTCAGTGTGTCTCAGTGTGTGTGTGTCTCAGTGTGTCTCAGTGTGTGTGTGTGTGTGTCAGTGTGTGTCTGTGTGTCTCAGTGTGTGTGTGTGTGTGTGTGTGTGTCAGTGTATCTCAGTGTGTGTGTGTCTCAGTGTGTCTCAGTGTGTGTGTGTCTCAGTGTGTCTCAGTGTGTGTGTGTTTGTGTGTGTGTGTCTCAGTGTGTGTGTCTCAGTGTGTGTGTGTGTGTCTCAGTGTGTGTGTGTGTGTGTGTGTGTGTGTGTGTGTGTGTGTGTGTGTGTGTGTGTGTGGAATGAAAACTAGAAAAGGCAGCTAGAGTGAGACTACGTTCGATTTGTTTAGAGCTTGTATTACGGACATTGTAAGAAACACCTGTCTACCCGGATCGAAAAGGTCAGATATACTTATATATTTTATTTATCTTGTTCAAAAGTAATTGATTTCATTCCTACCGTTTCCCGACTTTTGTGTATTTCGGCTTCAGAGAAAATGACGACGGAATATCGAAACGTTTTAATTGATTATATTTACTGCAAATATAGACCCACAATGGAGATATCTGAAAACGGACAAAAACAAATTTGGCTATTTTGATAGCTTTGGGTACGCATATATTGTATTTATCTCCCCGCCTCTCTCTCTCTCTCTCTCTCTCTCTCTCTCTCTCTCTCTCTCTCTCTCTCTGTCTCTCTACATATATATATATATGTGTGTGTGTGTGTGTGTGTATGTATATGTATATATATATATATATATGCATACATAAATATATACTTATCTAATATATATATATATATATATATATATATATATATATATATATACATATCCAGTGTAATAATATATTTACAAAGTAGAATGAATAACTACGTAGTCAAATAAAGTAAAATCATATGTTTAGAAGACCAAATACTTAGATTTCAAAGTAATTTTCTTCATTGTCAATGCACGTAACCCATTATTAAGGTTGAATTAATAAGGTTGTAAAGCTACGGATTTATTGATCTACAATTGATATAATATATTTACCTTTATTATATATAAATCAAACTTATATATATATATATATATATATATATATATATATATATATAAATCAAACTTACATATATATATATATATATATATATATATATAAATCAAACTTACATATATATATATATATAAAAATCAAACTTACATATATATATATATATATATATATATATATATATATATATATATATATATATATATATATATACATATATATATATATATATATATATATATATATATATATATATATATATATATATATATATATTTCAGACGTTATTTTTAGTGGATAGATTTCTTTAAGTAGACACTGCTATTTTGTAGACTGTGTTTACTTCAAACTTTTCCCGCGTGCGCAGGCCAGTAAAGGATGTAAACACTGTTCTTTTTTTTTAAAAAAATGAAACAAAAACGGAGTATCTCCTCAAATATCGGCATCTACTAAAATAATGTTTGACGTAATATATATATATATATATGTATATATATATATATATATATATATATATATATATATATATATATATATATATATATATATATATATATACACATATATATATATATTGGAAGAGATAGATGTGATAGAAAAATAGAGACAGATAAAGAGAAAGGTAGGGAGAAAGTATCTCCCGTCGATTACACAACATTTAATCATTACATCCGAAGCAAGGCGATAAAGCCGCTCGGGCGCAGTAGGAGTACAAAAGAGTGAAAGAGATGTCTTTAGTGAGATATTTGAGAAACGAAACTATTAGCATACAACTGTCAGTTGAATCTAACATCGGTGAGACATTGTTGCCAATCTAGCTTAAATCCATCCAGTCAATATATTAAGGAGAACAGTTTATCAGGACAGATGCCATGAACATGAAAAGACAGAGGGAAGCCACATAATTGTGAAAGCTTTTGATTGGTTGTTTTGATTTATCAATAATTTGTGAGTTATTTGAAACCGAAACATATTTCGATTGTAAAAGATCGATTTGAGTTCCTCGTGTTCCAAAGCGTTTCAATGTACTGACCGGTCTCGGCGTTGCTTAAATTCGGTAATCGATCTTTTTGTAGAAGCAACCAAATTTCTTGAATAAAGCTAATAACAAGGAAATAGTTCAGAGTGTGCTACGTAGTCTCCAAACACTACCTCATCAGGTTTCAAAATTTCTTCACCTAGATTGGTTTCCAAGCAAGTAATAAGAGCCCAGTATGGTCTTCGATTTGTTCCATGAAGAAGATAGATTAATATCTTTCTTAATTGTATTTCTGCGAAAGTGAACGTAAAAAAAGTCTGGAATTCTTACTCGGCTCGACGATTTCTCTATCCACTCCGCTAACTGCCAATCCGTATTGGTGGTCTCGTCAATTTCAACTCTGACGGTCTGCGCGGATGGCTAGATAATCCCGACTGCAGACACCTGCTTCCACACAATGTGAGCGCTCATGCATTTAAAAGACTGTCTCGCAAAAAACTCCGACAGAATCGATCACTATGATATCAAGTCTGATTTCACTTGCAATCTAAGCAACAAAGTGTGCAGGTCAGAACATACTGATCTTGCATACAAAATCTGTGCCTTAATCTGCATGCCCTGTGATTTAGAGACGTCATTAACAAAACCAAAACCAAAATCAAAAATAAATTCACAGAAGTTGTCGTACTCAGAAACGAATTGAATTTCCACCATTTCAGATTGGTTTGGTTTATTTTCTTTTACGACATATCAACACCTCAATGGGTTATTTAATGACGACGAGATTTTTAGAATAGGTTAGTATGAATAGATAATGTATTAATTTTATTTATATCTATTGCTAATAATATTTGTTTGTTTTTTCTTCAAAAATATATTGTTGTTAATATTTTATTCCTTCAAAAATGTATTGTTGGTAATATTCTTTTTCGTCAAAATAGTATTGCTGGTAATTTATTTTTTCTTTTTCAAATATTTTTTTAATATACAATGAAAATGTACCCCTGGTAATTTATTTTAATGTATTTATATATGTTTTGTTCCCAGTTTGGGGGTTAACTATTTCCCTATAGCTGGGACCTTAACAGATGCTACCACACTGAGTCACGGTGGATCTGAGAACGACAGTAATTAAGAGGTTATTTGATGTTCCTGAAAACCCCCAATTTGAGGCCTTGCTGCCGAATGTAGTTTGTCGTCATACCCAGGAGGCATCATATCAGATGTTATCGGAAAGAATGATATGTGACTTTACTATTCATCGCAAATGTTAGCACCGTCAATGAACATTATTGTTCCCCTAGGTTTTATAACGATTTTTTCGAAAGACCGAACGGTCTCAACGATGACCTGATAAATTTGAAAAACGAGCCAGTATCCAATTTCATGCGAAGCTCGGAAAATCTGCTACCGAATCGATCGAAATTTTTCGCCGGGCTATTGAGAAACTTCTTTTTTTAGATCGAAAAAGAATATAATTTTGTTACGTTGTCAACCATCGTCTTCATTAAGTCTCTTCCAAAATCTTGTGAAAGTCATGGGGATGACGATAAACTACATCCGGAAGCAAGACCTCTGATCATGAGATTGGAGGTTTCGAGGTGCATGGAACCATCAGATAATTGCAGTTATTCCCAGGCAACCCTGACCCAAGGGAGATAGCACTAGTCAGGGCCCCAGCTATGGGCAAACAGTGAACCCATAAACACAATGAAAGTATAAAATTTTATAGTAAAAATACCAAGAATGTATTTTTATATAAAAAATTACCAACAATAGATATTTTACGTAGTATTACTTGCAATATATTTTAAAGCTGAATTACAAACAACAGATTTCGTACCAAAATGACTAGCAATGCATTTTGTCTGTATTCGAAGTTCAAATATTTAGATTTCGGCATTAAATAACCCATAGAGGTGTTGATATATCGCTAAACAAAATCAACCAAACCATAATCTTGTCGCTTTCTGTGAAATAGAACTTACGCATTTGTGTGTGTGTATATATATATATATATATATATATATATATATATATATATATATATATATATATATATATATATATATATATATAAGCACACCTTAAAACTATATTTCTTCATATGTATATATATATATATATATATATATATATATATAAGAACACCTTAAATCTATATTTCTTCATATATATATATATATATATATATATATATATATATATATATATATATATATGTCATTTGTCAATTGACTTTAGTGTTCACTTTTATATTTATATTTACATACGCTCTATCTCTGATATTGAGCACTTTATCCCATAAATATAGCAGACCTTAAAACTATATTTCTTCATATATATATATATATATATATATATATATATATATATATATATATATATAAGCACACCATAAAATCTATATTTCTTCATATATATATATATATATATATATATATATATATATATATATATATATATATATATATATATATAAAGTGGACATGGAAGTCAGCACTTAGAGGCGACAGTCTGTTTCATGCTAGTGCAATCGTCATCGGCCTGACGATTGCACTAGCATGAAACAGACTGTCGCCTCTAAGTGCTGACTTCCATGTCCACTTTTATATTTACACAAGCTCTATCTCTGATATTGAGCACTTTATCCCATAAATATAGCACACTTTAAGACTATATTTCTTTATATATATATATATATATATATATATATATATATATATATATATATATATATATGAAGAAATATAGTTTCAAGGTGTGCTATATTTATGGGATAAAGTGCTCAATATCAGAGATAGAGCGTATGTAAATATAAATACACAAGTGAACACTGAAGTCAATTGACATCAATGTCCACTTTTATATATATTACAATTAAGTAATTCATCGAGTCTAGAAGAAACCTCAACTGAATGCAGAAAGCACTGGACGGCCGTTTCGTCCTATATTTGGGTCTCATCAGCAGTCTGAATTCACTACCGAGAATTGAAACCCGGACAATTACGTTATCAGGCAAATGTACCAACGTGCCTTGGTGACGAAGACGTAGCGAATTAGACTCGATATAGCGCCGCTCGATCACATATTCCATGGTGGAACTTATCCGAGTTTCCCTTACCCATAGGACTGTGCTCCCACGAGCCACGACTACTGACACCAAGCCGCTCCATCCAGAAGATTAGAAGCACTGCTGATGAGTCCCAAATATAGGACGAAACTTTCTTCTAGACTCGATGAATTACTTAATTATAATTATCTCAAATCATCCTAATAATTTCTATCACCTACATATATATATACAAAAACAAACTTACCCTTGGGAAATATATGAATCCACTCCCTCCCTAGCTCAGTGTTAAATAGTACAGCAAACATGCCTTTTAATCCTTGTTTGGCAACCAGTCTTGGAGAAGGAAAGCTCCTGAATTAATCGACTTCACAATTTCTCTATGATCTCAACAACGGTCATCCTTATATTATTATTATTATTATTATTATTATTATTATTATTATTATTATTATTATTATTATTTCTTCCTTTGATTTCTGTTGCTGACACGTTTACTTCCGGGTCCCAACAAGAGATCTAAGTTTAGAAATGACATAATGACTTTTTCCACTGATCATTTTGGAAAAAAAAACGAAGTCATTATTTTACATATATAAAGCTCTTGATAATATGTGAGCTGTACCTGTGAGTACAATATTTGTATTTCTTTAAGTCGTGGACTAACAGGAATCCCTTCAATGAGTCTATAGGAATTTTTCCCTATCATTCCGATGGCTCTGACTACAATTGGAATTATTGCTGCCCCTTCATGTGCCACTTCAAAATCCATGTATTTTGATAGTTTTTTGAAGATCTTCAAAGATACATTACAATACATTACAATCTGCTACGACTGCTAAGTTAATAAGAAAGCACATTCGGTTTTTGTGGTCTTTGATCCCGATGCCTTGGTGATTAGCTGAGATTGGTCTGTATTATTATTATTATTATTATTATTATTATTATTATTATTATTACAGCAGTTAAGAGAAAATTGTGCACTTCTCATTACTGTTAAAAAATATTAGAGAAGTTAATCCAATCATTTTGTTCATTATTATGATTGCTACAATTTCTTTACCTTATTTTATAACTGGGTAATTAAAGAATCGGCTCATGCATATATATATATAAGAACCAGAAATCAGAAGCCTTGAGTTCTTGCATACGTATTAAGAAATTCCTCTTAAGCACTTATGAGGCCGGATAAAAAAATATACATTTCAATTACCCCACCTCAGATACTTTTATAATATCCTTACTCTTCTTCTTCTTCTTCTTCTTCTTGTTCTCGTCGTTGTTGTTGTTGTTGTTGTTCTTCTTCTTCTTCTTCTTCTTCTTCTTCTTCTTCTTCTTCTTCTTCTTCTTCTTCTTCTTCTTCTTCTTCTTCATTACAGTTACACCAAACATCGATCATTTGATAAAAATCGCCTGAAGTTACCGTAAGGTTGAAACTAAGGTAGTGGATTCAACTGATCTCCTGATTTTTAAAGCATATATATATATATATATATATATATATATATATATATATATATATATATATATATATATATATATTGTTATTATTATTATTATTATTATTAGACATATTCTTTTTTAATCTCTGAGGTGAGGAATTATCATTAGTATTTATAAAAAGAATTTCAGACAAGTGTTCACATCTGGTTGTTATAAAAATATATTTCAATCGTTGTTTTCTCAATTTCAGAAGCTTGAGAACAGGAAACAGAAACATGTTTTCAATCTATGGGATCAGATTGCTTTCCGCTTATTATATTGGGGGTTATATACTATCCGTTAATTTGTATTTGATTAGATTATTAAACATATAATTAATATAATAATTCGACTTTAATCAAGCTCATTAATTCGGACTTCAGTTGGCGTTTTTGCTATTTCCTCGTAATTAAAATATAGAACCCCTATTATTTGACATAAAGAATGAACAGAATACTTAGTAATAACATTAATTAGGCAAAATTAAACTTCTATCCAATAATAAAAAATCAAAAGTAAAAAAAACAAGTAATCCTGACGCACCTGCGATAATACGAAGACCTTTAGTGCACGAATATGCCTTTCAAAAACTAAGCAAAGTTTAAAGAAAGAGGAAAATATCTGTATTAACAAGGAAAAGAATACAGAACGGTTACGTAATATAATTCCTTTTATATGTCAGTGAATGCTGGACAATTTCCTCACAGATAGAGAAGAGACTTAAAGCAACAGAAACAAAGAAAAGAGTACTGAACTGTTACGTAATATCAGTGAATGCTGGACAATCTCTTCACAGATGGAGAAGAGACTTAAAGCAACAGGGACAAAGAAAAGAGTACTGAACTGTTACGTAATATCAGTGAATGCTGGACAATCTCTTCACAGATGGAGAAGAGACTTAAAGCAACAGAAACAAAGAAAAGAGTACTGAACTGTTACGTAATATCAGTGAATGCTGGACAATCTCTTCACAGACGGAGAAGAGACTTGATGCAACAGAATTGTGGTTCTACGGAAGGATTCTGACTATACCATGGATGAGCATCTATATATTTACAATTAAGTAAACATGAACATAGTATTTTAAATAGCGAGTGAAGAATACAGAAAGTGCGTGCGTTTGTGTGTGAGCGTGTGTGTGCGTCAGAGGGGGGGAGACAAACGAATTTGGAGACATCAATTGACCTGGACAGTAGTAGTCTTTCCAATCACAGAATTTCATATTTTGAATTTAACGCGGATCGATTTTACTCTATTAATTGGACTATACTTTTAGTTCATGTCACTTTAACAGAAAAACCCATACAACAAAAATAAAATGTGGATTTAGCACATTACTAAGCTGAAGCAAAATTCTCACTTGAAATATATAAACAAGAAATCTAGCGTTGCGACATTGCACGGTCCAAAATTATATAACTGTCAATAAATAACATATTTTTTAAAAAACATCTTTCGGTCTACGCTATATTTATTCTGTCTTGGAGGATCTCGTTATTCAATGAATTGTTAGTAAGTTAATGACTTATTAAGTCTTGTTAGCGAAGAGATTTCTCCATTGATTAGATTAACATTGCTAATTAATTCTTTGTATAATTACCTCTTTATCATATATATATATATATATATATATATATATATATATATATATATATATATGTATAAAACAACTGAAAAAAAATTGGGTGTTTTTTTGCGAAAGTATGTATTTATATGTTTTTAGATATATTTGATATTTCAGACCACCTCGGTCTTTCCTCAATTAATTTCTGAGGTTGGACCGAGTTGGTCTGAAATATCAAATATATCTAAAAACATATAAATACATACTTTCGCAAAAAAACACCCAATTTTTTTCAGTTGTTAATATCCATATTATATACATATCAAGAAAGTATACGTGGCTTCTCATTATGTTATATATATATATACACATATATATGTATGTATGTATGTATGTATAATATAAAAGACTCAAACACTAATATTCTATGGTTATAATTTATTACATTGGAATCGTAAACACGATTCAATTCATCAGACCTACATATTCAAAAGTCATCCAATGTAATGAATAATAACCATGGAATTTTAGTGTTCGACATTGAGGTCTACCTGGATTCTATCCTCTTGGAAATTTATGTATCTATATATATATATATATATATATATATATATATATATACATATATTGACCACAAATATTATCAATACATATATATATATATATATATATATATATATATATATATATATATATATATATATATATATATATATATATATATATATATAATGTGTGTGTGTGTATGTGTTTCCAAACGAGAGAAAAATAGATGGAGTAAAAATCCACAGTTCGTAGCATTTATTTTTTAAAAAGTGCTCAATACAAAGTTGCGCAAAATATTATTTTAATATTTTTATTCTAACAAATTCAAATAAAAAATCTTTACATGGCTACACAAACATTTTCATGTTTCTGCACTAAGATGGTACCTCTTCAACCGATGATAGATAACTACTGATAAATATGATTTATTAGGGAAAATTTAAAAAAAACTGTTCTTTTCACCTTTTTCGTAAGTTAATGTGGGGGGGGGCATGAGGTCAGATTTAAAAAAAATGTAGTAATGGGTATGTCTAGATTAACCAATGAAAGTCACGTCTACATTAACATATAAAAATAAAGTCAAAGAGGGG